>VDFB02289095.1:0-37057 GCA_007258455.2 Sequoia sempervirens | reverse complement strand
TTTTCTCCAAAATTCCTTCCTCCAATGCTTCCTTTGAGCTTTCATCCTCTTCTGAGGAGCCACTATCCTTGTCTCATTTTTCCTTGAGTAATGGGGTTTCTAGTATACTGTCAATGCATGTGACATAGCCCTATAGGTCAATATTTGTTAGTAATTTATCATTTTCCATGCTATCTTTTTGAAGTAGAGCATCTTCTTGTAGTTGCACTTACATTGTCCTACAAGTCATAGCCTTAGCTACAAAACCCTCAATCTATTGTGGGTAAGTAGACACCACCAATCCCACATTTGGAGTGTTCAAAGGATCTACCTTGGGAAGTGGTAGTATTCCTTCTTGACTATTATTCACCATTGATTTTACAACTAGGCCTTCATTTGGGTTTGAGATTGTTTGATTTTCCCTTTGCTCACCATGCTTCTCCTTCTCTTGACTGAAGAGTTTTCTTATTGAAACCTCATTCACCAGGGCCTTACCCTTCTTGTCATGAATATAGTCTGAGCTTGTATGACTGGAATCTTTACAAATGTTGTAATTGGAAAAACATTTTTCTACTACAACCCACTGCCTCCAAAAACCTTCATTTGATATAATTTTGATTACTTTTGGAAGGGGGGGAAAGGTTTCCATTTAATATAGATCCTCACATATACACTCTGATCCTTTTTATCTATTGCTTGTTCTTCCCTTACAAATGAGCCTAGCCTATTCCCTAATACTTTCAAGGTTTCAGAGTCCCAATATTCTATAGGGTGGCTGTGCAATCAGATCCAAACCAAAACCTCCTCCATAGTTTCTTTCATTGGGTTAAAGTTAGGAGCCCAATATTTTAAAAAGAAACCCATCCCATCCATTATTAATGGCCCATTATTTAAAATCCATCTCTTTGTTCTCTTTGAATCACATTCTATAAAAAAACCATTCGATGTTGGTCTTAGCTTGATAGAGGAACCCCATACCTCTTTGAACCATTTGCAAACCTTTGAGAAATCAACATTTCCCCCATCCCATTTCATAAAGAGCACCTTTTCTTTGTATTCCCCAATCACTTCCTCCCACTCCTTGCCCTCTATTTCACATAAAATGACTCAATCACCCTTGACTGGGATCTACAGCTTATTCTGACCAACAGACGCATTTGGGTCTTTTGGTTTCCAAATTTTATTGAGGATCTCGCTTCCCTTCTAGTGAGGCCCAACAAACATCTTGCCATACCCTCAACTAGGAGATCTAGGCCTGGTATGATGTTTTAGTGAAGGTCATGGATTAGCATTCCAAAACAGATCCTCCCATCCCCATGCACGAGCCTTTGCTCACCTGTTGTCAAAACCAATCCTGCGTGGAGGTTGAAACATTCTTGCCTTTCACCATTGACCAAACCCTAGCCCGCCTCCTCTCCACGACACATATGCTAAAAAATATATTGGTTTATATTTTGAGTTATTTATTGAGTGAGTTTAAACTTTTGTGATTTTTAAGAAATTTTAAGAGGTTTATGTTTTATTTTAAGGTTTGGAAGGTTTCTTAGGTATGGGATACATAGGTTAGGAGTGTATTTTTGTCATTTAATCCTTAAAAGGGTTTTACGACCCTCCTTTATGTCCCACTTTCAAAGTGGAAAAAATTGGGAAGTAGTTACTTAGTTGAGTTAGTTTTGGGAAGAAAGTTAACTCTTCCTCTTCTTTATAACTCTTCTTTCATAGTGTGGAGGGGTGGATTCATTTTTTTATTTTTGAGATCTTGCTATTTTTCTTGAGTTCTTCTAGGAAGAAAGAGGAAGAGTGTGAATAAGGAGGAAGGAAGGAGAAGGCTTGAGGGGATATCTTCAATCAAATTTCATCCATTAGAGTGATTGTGCTATTTCAAGGTAGGATCTTTTCCTTTCTTGTTGAATAAATGTGAGTGTTTGTGATGTGTTTTGTTCTTTGAGATTTTGGGGTTTTGGTTTGAGAAAAAAGTACTTTAATGCTTCATGTGTTCTTTTTCTTTGTGTGGTTTAGTAGGGAAGTTGACCCCCTCTTGAGAGAGGTTCTTTTGGCCCTCCAAGTGTAAGGGGTTGAGTGGGTGTGGCTCCCTCTAATGGAAATTTCTTTAGGGTACGAGTACCCTTGATTATTTGTAGGGATATGAGTATCCCATATCTGATTTTGTATTGGAGAGAAAAGGGGTGGATGTGGTTATGTTGGTGATGCATTGTGATATGTGGAGACATGATATGGATATTTACATTTGAATATTTTGATACATTTATTTCTCTCTATTAGGTAGAGCCCCCACTCCCCCCTAAGTGGATTTCATATAAGATATTCAATGTGTTAGAAAGTGTTAAAAGGGGTGTTTAAAAATGTTTAGTATGTGACCCCATGTATGTAAATGTGTGTAATATGTATGTTAAATATTTGTTCAAATCTTGTTTTGGTTGTGAAAGTGTCTACCCAAGTGGCTATATAACCCCAAGCTCGGGGGTGGGTTGTCTCACAACCCTGTAGTTGGGTGGAGAGCCCATTGGTCTTAACATTTTTCTCTTCTATTCTTTTGTTGGTTTCTTTTCAAGTCTTACAAAGTGTGATGAAGGATTAAGGATGATTGTACATTGAATTTGCAAAATATTTAAGAACATTTGTAAATATACAAGTAAATTGTATACAAATGACTTTTGTTTATAAGTGAAAAATTATTTATTTTAGAAAAAGAAAGAAAGGCACATTTTGTTTTGCGAATTCATTTTTAAGAGAAGTTAAGTGAAGTTAGAATAAAATCACACATATGTGTCTTGTAAATTCATTGAAAAATTAATTTTTTTATTTATTGTAAATGTGTATATGGACTTAGAAGTAGTTGAAAAAAATATTGTTAAATTAGTGCTACCTTTAATCCAATATGATTTCAAATGAAATTATATATATATTTTTTAAAAAGGTGAAGGATTTATAATTAATCCTAAGAAGGAAATGCAAAAAAAATCATAGAGTTGAAATTAAAATAAAATATATATGTTCGTTCGAAAATAATGTATTCATTTTTTTTTGTTAATGAAATATTTTGTGTATAGGATGTTTTATAAATGTTTAATACATACATTTTTCAACAATGTTTAGTTTTAGTAAAATAAATTTTCTAATGGTTATTCTAGGTATTTCTGATATAGAAATAATCAAAATAAGTTTAGAAAATTAATATCAAAGAATCGGCTTAACACACTTGATTAATCAATTGTTGAGGTTACAACATTGTTTCCCCTATGCCACACAATAAACTGTTATAAAGTAGTTTCAAAAATCTACACAATAAACTATTATAAAGTAGTTTCAAAAATCTGATGATAAGAATTGATAAACATGATATTGAAATATAAAATTTAATGGGTCTTTCAATTACTAATCTCAAAAAAACATATTCAAAAATTGTATTAAGTCAGATCACCAATTGTGATTTATCAAGAAAACATTATCTTTTTTTCACAATAATAATCTGTCATAAAATAGTCATACATATTTGATCGCATAGAATGATAGATAAAGAATTAGAAGATAAAATTTAAAGGGTTTCTTTGAAACTGAGATTGTTATGACATATCTAAAAATCAGATAAATCTAGTAAACCAATTAAAATTTATAATTAAAACATTACTATCCTATACTTTAAAACTAAAAACAAGTTGACAAACAAATTTGGGAGGAGCCAAGATAGTTGTAATATGTTTCTTTCATCTTCTTCCTCTTGTTAGCCTGCAACATAAATTTTATAAAATGTTTTCACTTGAAAACTGTTGCAAGTATGAAGGTGTTGTCATTGATGTCAATTGTGTAGTGGTCGAGAGAGATTGTTTCTTTGATTAGTTGCGTTATGTTGTCATTGGTTAAGTTACTAGTGCTAACCTCTAGTGTTGCTTTGATAAGCTTCTAGTTATGGTAGTGATGAAGATGTCGAGGATATTGAGAAAATTGATAAAAAGAGGAAATAGGGTGTTCCAAAGGTGTTCTAGTTGTGCTCCGCATTTCTTCTAGGTTGAAGATATGCTTGTGTGGTTTGGATATGTTGGTAAGAGGTGTTCAGAGTTTCTATATCCAAAAATTGGGCTTCTAGATCGATGTGAAAAATAATTTATGTTCACCAGTATGTGAACTGGATTTGTAGTGTTGCTTACAAAGGTGTCTGGGAGAAATTTTTTTGCTCTGTGTTCATCTATAGTTGTTCTTCAGGTCTTGCAATTCTAAAGGTATGTTTATGGTGTTGGTCTCTTGCTTGTGTCAAGAGGATTTGTGGTTTGGTGCTTTGGAAGATGGATTTTAGAGTTACAGTGTTTGGAAGTGTAGTTTGAGTGTACTGGGCATGTACATTTTGAAAGTGCGATTTGTTGCAAATAATTTGTTGGATCTCAAGTGGTTTATGGATTATGCTAGATTGTATAGAAGCATGGTGTATGGTTCACAATTCATCCTTGGATTTGAGGAAGTGTGAAACTCAAAGTTTAATGGTGTTTACACAGGTAATGGTCGACCTAGTGTTTACACTACATTCGAAGATGTTTAAGTATGATGAAGGGCGTATGAATGTTGATTTGGGTCCAATTAAGTTTTTAATTGGTCCAATTTCATTCCTATCCACTGTGGGAATGCTTAGTGTCGACATATTTTGAATTTGTAAAGTATAAGGAGTGTGTAGCTGAATTGAAGATATTTTTCAAGTTGTGGATGGTATATATGCAAGGAGAGTTGATGCGAGATGAAGTGTGGAATAGAGTTGAGTGTTTTGATGTGAAATTAAGTGTAGAGTTGCAAAATGCAGTGCGAGCTATAATGCAAGATTTCTGAATGTAGTGAGATGAGGTATCTTGATCTCTTGAAGGTTGTGAGTGTTGTTGAGGCTATTGTGGTGGATTATTTGTTGCATTGAGATCATGTTCTCTGTGTAACATTCTATCTTCTTTCTTCTTTCTATCCCAGTAGTGAGCCTAGGTTGTGAGCCTTTTTGGATAGTGCATCCTATTATGGTAGTGAGCCTCTTTGTACTAATTTTGCAATTACTTATATTATGAGCTAATCCTCACCGTGGTTTTTCCCTTCTAGGGTTTTTCCATGTAAATCTAGTGTTCTCTTGTGTACGGTGTTATTTCAATTTATGTTATTTGCATTTCATGTTTAAACATTATAATATATTAAGGGTTTAATGAATGCATGCAGACCTAATTACTATTGTGGGTTTTTGTGTTTTAATTGGATACAACTGATTCACCCCCCTCTCAGTTATCTTATTCATTAAACAATTGGTATCAGAGCAAGGTTCCTTGGATAAAATCTTGATCACTTGAGGTAGATCTGGGATGACGAGCAAGAAGGAGATCCCTAGGCTTGATGGCACATACTACGCATTTTGGAAGGTTAAGATGGAAGGTTATTTGGTTCACCTTGCATTTGATGTCACAAAGGTAGTAAAGACTACATATGCCATACCTAAAAATGGACCAAACACAAGTGATGAGATCAAGGTCTATGAAATAGATGGTAAGGAAAGGTTTGTTCTTTTGAGTAGTCTTGAAAATTCTAAATTAGTGAAAGTGATGGATTTGAAAATGGCTAAAGAAGTTTGGGATAAGCTACAAAGTATTTATGAAGGAGCTGATAAGGTTAAACAAGCTAATATGTAGAATCTAAAGACAAAATTTGAGAACTTATTAATATTTGAAGATGAAACAATTACAAGTTACATGCAGAGGATTGATGAACTTGTTAGTGCAATGAGAGGTCTTGGTGCAAAAGTCAAAGAACCTAAAGTGGTAAAGAAAATTCTTAGAACTCTTCCTAATTCTTAAGGTGAAAAGGTTTCTACTATTGAGCAAGTTGTAGATTTTAATACTTACACTAGAGATCAATTTTTTGGCACACTAACTACATTTGAAATGAAAAAAAATGGTCTAAATAAAGGTGCAAAAGTGGAGACTTCTTTCAAGATTGGAAAATCAGAAAAAATTGAAGATTCAAGCGAAGATGATCTTGATGATGTAGAACATAACTTTGAAAGAAGGATGAAAAAGAGAATCAATAAGTACAAAGGTAAATTACCTTTTAAATGTTTCAATTGTTGAAATATAGGTCACTATGCTTCAAGATGTCCAAACAGAGCTATGAACAATAAGAACAAGGAAAACAAAGAAAATATGATCAAGAAAAGCTATTATGTTAGAGAAGATGCTAGTATTTTTGATGATGAATTTGATTATGGAGATGTTGATGATAATGAATGTTTGTTCTTGGATTTAAAAGATGAATCTATTCCTACTTCTTGGCTTTAAAAGATGAATTTGTTGCTACTAATTCTAAAAGTTGTGTGAAGGAAAGTTCTTTGGAGAAAAAAGTATAAGACTGGAGGTACTTTGGTATCTTCTTTTCATGTTAGACATGATAAGAAATATTGGGTTATTGACAATGGTTGCTCAAATCATATGACTGGAGACAAGTGTAAGTTTGTTAAACTTGAAAAATATGATTTAGGACTTGTTAAATTCAGAGATGATTCAGGTGCTAAGATTTGTGGAATAGGTTCAATCAGTTTTGATGGCAAGAATAATACTGAAGATGTTTACTATGTTAAAGGTTTAAGGCATAACCTCTTGAGTGTTGGAAAAATGTGTAGCAAAGGATACAATATTATGTTTTAGGATGATGGATGTGAGATTAGAAAAGGTTTCAAAACTGTGATTGCTAGTTGAAAAATGATAGATGGAAATATTTATCAACTCAAGGGTGCTGATGGTCATTGTTTTATGACTAAAATTAATGATAGCTAGTTATAGCACAGGATGATATGACACATCAATTTTGATAACTTGGTTAGAATTAGTTCAGTTCAAGCAATGAGAGATTTGTCGAGGATTACAAAGCCTATTAATGTTGTTTGCAGAGATTGTCAATTTGGAAAACAGACAAGAAGTAATTTCAAGGGAAAAGAACAATCTTCTCTCGGATTATTAGAATTGGTGCATACAAACCTTTGTGGTCCTACAAGAGTGAAAAGTATTCAAGGTGAGAGGTATTTCGTGCTTTTAATTGATTATTATTCTAGAATGACACGGGTTACTTTTCTTAGAGAAAAACTAAAGCCCTAGATAGATTCAAAGCATTTAAAGTTATAGTTGAGAATGAAATGGATTTGGAGATCAAATGTTTGAGGACTGACAGGGGTGGAGAGTTCACCTCCAATGAATTTAACATGTTTTGTGAGAATCATGGCATAAAGAGGCACTTGTTTTCCCCTAGGACTCCTCAGCAAAATGGAGTGGTTGAAAGGAAAACAAGACTATTCAAAAAGCTGCAAGGACTATGATGAAAGAAGCTAACCTATCAGATGTCTACTGGAGAGAAGAAATTCATACTACTATTTACATACTTAACAAATTTCAAGAAAGATCTAATAACACAAAGACTCCCTATGAGTTGTGGTTCCTACTATCAAGTACTATAGAGTGCTTGGGAGAAAATGCTATATTGGAAGAGATGATGAAAACCTAGGAAATTTTGATGCAAGGTTTGATGAAGGTATCTTCCTTGGATATTCTACTAAAATCAAAATTTACAAATGTTACAAAAAAGGGCTAAGAAGGATTGTTGAAAGTGCAAGTGTCAAGGTTGATGAAGAATTGAGTAATTTAGTGTTAATAGATAGATATGAATCAGATGAACCTACTCGTGGAGAAGAAGAAGAAAAAGATAAGGAAAAGGAGGTGCAAAATGAAGAGGAAGAAGCTTTGGAAAAGACCACTAAAACCCCTAAGTATGTGTAGAGAAATCATTTTGAAGAATAGATCATTGGAGACAAAAATGAAGGTGTGTTGACAAGAAGAAGAGCTGCTCAAGCAGATGCAAATCTGCATTTACTTTCTAAAGTTGAACCTAAAACAATGAGTGAGGCATGAAAAGATGAATATTGGATGAAAGAAATGGAAGAAAAGCTTATGTAGATTGAGAAGAATTAAACTTGGGAACTTGTTCCTAGACTTGAAAAAATAAGAACATTATTGGTACTATGTGGGTATTCAGAAAAAAATTGAATGAGAATGGAGAAGTGGTAAGAAACAAGGCAGGGCTTGTGTGTAAGGGCTATGCACAAGTTGAAGGAATAGACTTTGAGGAGACATTTTCCCTAGTGGCTATAATGGAGGCAATTAGGATGTTTCTGGCATTTGCAACACAAAAGGACTTTAAAGTTTATCAAATGGATGTGAAGTCTGCTTTCTTGAATGGAGAATTGGAAGAAGTTTACATGGAACAATCAAAAGGATTTCAGTTATTAGAAAAACCTAATATGGTTTGGAAATTGAAGAAGACATTATATGGATTGAAGCAAGCTCCCAAAGCTTGGTATGCAAGGTTGGACAAATATTTGGTACAAAAAGGATTCAATAAAGGCACCATAGATAGTAATCTTTACTTAAAGGTTGAGAAACATCAAATCTTGATAGTGGTTATATATGTTGACGACATAATTTTTTGAGGCAATGGAGCTATGTACAAGAAGTTTACATAAGAGATGCAAAAAGAGTTTGAGATGTCTATTTTTTGGGAGATGAATTTCTTCCTTGGGCTACAAATCAATCAAATAGATAAAGGCATATTCATTTCACAATCAAAGTATGCTAAAGATATGTTGAAGAAGTTTGGAATGGAAGACTCAAAACCGGTATGTACTCCTATGGTTACTATTTACAAACTGAGTAAGGATGATGAATCCCCTAAGGTTGATTAGAACAAGTATAGATCTATGATTGGTAGACTGCTATACTTAACCGATACTAGATCGTATATCATGCATGTAGTTTGTCTTGTGGCTAGATTTCAAGAAGATCCTAAAGAGTCACATGTTGCAGTAGTGAAAAGGATATTTAGATATTTTAAGGGCACTCTGAATTATGGCTTGTGGTATCCTAAGGATGCTGATTTCACATTGAGTGCTTACACAGATGCAGATTGGGCTGGTTGTGTGGATGACAAGAAAATTACTAGTGGTGGTGCATTCTTTCTTGGATGTAGATTGGTATCATGGCTAAGTAAGAAACAAGATTTTGTTTCTTTATCTATTGCAGAGGCTAAGTACATTGCAGTGGCATCTTGCTACACACAAGTGTTGTGGATGAGGCAAACATTGAAGGATATCATGATAGTGGTGTATGATGAGCTGATTTCTATCTTTTGTGATAATACAAGTGTAATCAATATTTCAAAGAACCCAATGATGCATTCAAGGACAAAGCATATTTCAATAAAATATCACTTTCTAAGAGAGAAGGTTGTGGAGAATGAAGTGAAGCTTGAATATGTACCTACAAATTATCAAATTGCTAACATATTCACTAAGAATCTTCCTAAGGATACTTTCGAGTATCTTTGGGAGAAGTTGGGGATGATTGCTCCTCCTTATTTGAACTAGATGCATATGGAGATGCATCAGTCTAGTGGATCTATGGATTCATTCTTTGTCTAGACTAATGTTGTTGGATACCTCTCAGGAGGAGTAGGTATTGACATTGTTATAGTATGGAGTGAGTGTTGTCATCTTGCAGATGTTGCTGATTTGGTTGGTGTATACTTCTAAGGGGGAGTATTCAGAGTAGTAGTAAGTATCTTGGTTCAATATCAAAGGGGGAGAACAATGCAAAACATTTTTTCCTTTGTCATTGATGTCAAAGGGGGAGAGAATCATGGGAAGAAGTCTATCTATATAGGGGGGAGTGAAGCATGTGAAAAATAAAAAGTTGAAAGGGGGAGAGATGCGAAGAGAGAATCTTTTAAGGAGGAGAAAGTGTAGGAATGTTGTGTTATTAGGTTGTCTTTGATGGTTTTCCATATCTTGTGTTGCCATCAATGAAAAAGGGGAAGATTGTTGCAGGTATGAAGGTTTTGTCATTGATGTTAACAAGCTTGTGTTGTCATTGATGTCAATTATGTAGTGGTTGAGAGAGATTGTTGCTTTGATTAGTTGCATTATGTTGTCATCAGTTAAGTTATTTGTGTTAACCTCTGGCATTTATTTGATAATCTTCTAGTTATGGTAGTGATGAAGATGTAAAGAATATTGAGAAAATTGATAAAAAGAGGAAACAAGGTGTTGCAGAGGTGTTCTGGTTGTGCTTCACATTTCTTCTAGGTTGAAGATTTGCTTGTGTGGTTTGGATATGTTGGTAAGAGATGTTCAAAGTTTCTATATCCAAATTTTGGGCTTTTGGATTGATGTGTAAAAGAATTTATGTTCACCAGTATGTGAACTGGATTTGTAGTATTGCTTACAAAGGTGTCTAGGATAAATGTTTTTTCTTTGCAGTTGTTCTTTAGGTCTTAAAATTTTGAAGGTATGTTTATGATGCTGGTCTCTTGCTTGTGTCAAGAGGATTTGTGGTTTGGTGCTCTGGAAGATGGATTTTAGAGTTACAGTGTTTGACAGTGTAGTTTGAGTGTACTGGGTGTGTACATTATGAAGGTGTGATTTGTTACAAAAAATTTGTTGGATCTTAGGTGGTTTATGGATTATGCTAGATTGTCTAGAAGCATAGTGTGTGGTTTGCAAGCTATCCTTGGATTTGAGGAAGAGTGTAACTCAAAGTTTAATGGTGTTTGCATAGGTAATGACCAACCTGGTGTTTACACAACATTCAAAGATGTTTAAGTATTGATGAAGGTGTAGCATGGTGTATGATTGTTGATTTGGGTCCCAATTAAGTTTTGTATTGTTCCACTTTCATTCCTATCCACCAGGGGAATGCTTAGCGCTAACCTATTTTGAATTTATAAAGTGTAAGGAGTGTGTAGATGACTTGAAGATGTTTTTCAAGTTGTGGATGGTATAAATGCAAGGAGAGTTGATGTTTAATGAAGCGTGGAATAGATTTGAGTGTTGTGATGTGATATTAAGTGCAAAGTTATGAAATTTAGTGCAAGCTATAATGCAAGATTGCTGAATGTGATGAGCTGAGGTATCTTGATCTCTTGAAGGCTATGAGTGTTTTTGAAGCTATTGTGGTGGATTCTTTGTTGCATTGAGATCATGTTCTCTATGTAACATTCTTGTAGACACGTAAAATGTACTGATTGACATTGGACATTTGATCCTGACCACTAACATCGCTTCATCCTGAATCATCCTTCAGTCTAATCAATTAATCAAATGCCTTTATTTGATTAAATTCACTAATATTCATCTCTTAATTAAATAACCAGTTATCTAATTAAGTCATCCTTTCTCAATAATTAAATTAACCAGTCTGATCTAATTATCCTTATTTAATTAAATAATTAATTTTATTTGATTAAATCTCTAAAGTCTATCTATTAAATTAAATAAATTAAAAAATTATTTACTTTAATCTAACATCATCTCTTTTAATTAAATAAATCAAAAGTCCTTATTTAATTAATCCTTTATCATATTCTTCTCATATTTGATTTAAATAAATCCACAAATTTAAGTCAAATAGGTCACATCATTTAATGTCTTCATTAAATTAATTAACCTTGATTAATTTAATCTCTTCTCATGTCCCATCCTGCATCTTTTACCACTTACACATGAAAATAGAGTTATTTGATTTATTAAATCTCTATTTTCTTCAACAAGGCATCTTTTAAAGAATATTCCTCAAATTTGAATTCAAAATCCAAGTGGACTTTGTCCTTCCAACAAGGCATTTACTCCACCTACAAAGTCCTTTTGCCTTGAGCCAAGTGGCATTCAATGCACCTTCTTTCCCTCTTACATGTCATTTCAACAAATTCAAAATTCAAATATTGGCATTTATTGGCACATTGATCAAAACTTGCACATCCTTGGCCCATTCAAATGTTGACAAGTGGCACTTTTCCATTGGATGAAATTTAGTCCCACATTGCTCTATTTTGGACATCTCCTCAACTTGACATTCTATAAATAAGAAGCTAATCTCCTCATTTGATCATCCACAATTTGAGTAAACTTATTATGCTCAAATATTTAGCAATCTTCATCCATATTTTCAAATTTGTAGCTAGGTTATGCAGATTTTTGTCTTGAAGCACTCATCACTTTGCATCAAAGTGGAGCACAACCTTCATAAAATCATCAAAGCTAGCATTAGAGTTGGGAAAGGGAAATTTTCACATGAAATTGGCACCAATTCCCTCAAGAGATCAAGAATGTACATTGCTTTCATAGGATTTAATCTCTTTTATTGATTTTTTATTACATTTCTTTCATTTTCCTATTTTGAGCATTGATAAATGGATTTCTTGAGGAATCTACATTCTAGCTTGCATTTGAATCTAATTTGTTGTTTGTTTATTGTGTTCTTGCAGGTTTAGGATCTAGGTTCACATTTTGGCACTAGAAGGAGGGCAATCTCATTTTCTAATCACGTTTTTGTCAAAAATTCTGTGTTTTTCTTTATCTATAGGAAAAATCCATCGCTGGAAGCTCAACATTGCTGTTCAGCACTGTTGGTTCTCCAATGTCGCTATATGGAACTATTGAAACTTCAAACTATGACGCCTCAGTCTTCTCGCCCAAAATTTTGAATTCCAAACTTCGCCATTGAACTTGTTTGACTCGCAGGAATATTTCAAAAACCCAAACTGCACCAGTGGCCAAAAGGGCAACACATTCATGCTCACTGGCCTGGCTGCAAAGTGACACTGACTAGCAAGCGACGTTATATAGCACCGCTGGGGAAATCAAACTATGACGCCTTCATGGATTGCATCGCTGGAGGGGAGTATGAAGTGAAATTTTATTTGAAGCACGTGATTTTTTCCAAATTATGGTTCTTTTGTCTATTTTTTGCCTTTTTGACCTCTATTTTTGTAGAATCTAACTGATTTTCTTGTAGGTTGGATCGATCAAAGATGAAAAGGGAAAGGAGCATGATGGTGTCATTTCACAAAAATAAGTGTTTTTAAACACTCTAGTGTTTGTTTAACACTCTTGAAGGATTCATTATTCCTCTTAAAGAAAAAATTGTCATCTTTTTATGCTTAGGACTTACTAATTTCAGTTTGGGCTTTAAAAAGAACCTTTTGAATTCTTGTTACAAAAAGGCTTAAAAAGAACATGAGGACTCAAATTTACTAAAATTTGTTTTGGGATTAAAAAAATTGAACAAGGAAAATTGTCACACTTACTTTGGTGCTTTAAAATGAATTCACTTTTGCTTTGAGGATTTAAAATAAACAAGTGTTTGCATTGTTTTGCAATTACGTACACAAAGTAATATCATCAAAAGACATATGCACTTCTCTCGCGCCTCACGGCGATCTTGAGAATCAAAAGGATTTTGGTGACATTAATTTGCGTAAATAATTGCCCATACACACTTCAATTTGGTTTTAAAATTGAACAAATTATGCGAGTGTGAGTAAATCTATTGCATGTGTTTTCCCTTTGTTTCTAAACGAAGGTTGATTGAACTATGAATACATTTACTTGCTATTGTTTATCTTAGAGGGCCTTCCTTGGGGAAAAAGTAATCACCCAAGGGAATGACTCAACCGGTAACACTTTGAACTCGAAAGTATTTCCAGCTGGGATATAAATGTGGGTATTGGAATAAACACCAATATCACGCGATTGGATCTGATGAGAAGGGAAGCAATGGTCTCTCGCCACGTTGGGTCAAATCCTATGAATGAAAAGTCCAAATTAAAACCCTTATTTTAGAATCGCCAAAATCCCTATCTATTTGTTGGTGCAAGAACGGTCGTTCTGAAGCCGCCCCACACTTTTACGGTCTTTAGTAGAAATGGAAAGCATGCCATAGGAGTTTCATGGATGTTGATGCTTGGCTGTCCTGTATAAGTGAGTGCCATGGAGTGGAGCCAGTGGGGTCAAGCATCTAACCATTCACTAAAGATAAGCATAGCTAGACTTGTCCAAGTGGGGACTCAACAAATATTGTCTTTCATAGCCATAAGGTTGTACTTGCTCTTGGTTAGAAAACACTTTGCTTGTTCGAAAACATTTGGAAACACACACTTAACATCATCATCAAAATTTCAAACCCTTTAGGAGGAAAATACAATTGACCCAATTCATGTGTTATTGCTTTCCCTTGGGATTCTATCCTTAGAGGTTTCTAAACACTTGGATCTACATCTCAATTTTCCTACTAAAGATAAACAATAGGTAACCCTTGCCTTGAATTCATCAAATTTCCACATAACATACTTTGTGAAATTCAAAAAAATTAAGACATTGGACATCTAGTTTGAAAACCTAATCAAAAGAAGTGTTTGTGGTAAAATAAAGTCACTAAGAAAAGATAACAAAATTGGCTCTCACATGTGTTGAAACTTCATGATTTCCAAGAAAGTCAAAATCCCAAAAAGAAAATCCTTGAGTCAAAATTCAAAATTTAGGAGCCACACTTGAAAGATCATCAAAAAATACAATAGGATGTGCAATAAAAAGCAACATATCAAAATAAGCAAAAAATTCACAAGGTTATAGACTCATTCCTTTAAACAATCCAAAAATGTATGCTCAATTTGAACCACTTCTTAGTTATAGAGGTCCTTAGAAGTATCACATGTTCTTCAATACCAAGGTTTGTTAAACAAAGTGTCTTTTTAGGTACATCCTAGGATCAAAATCAAAACCCTCATCTGTATTTTAACATCAAAACCAAGATCATCTCATCAACAACTCTTCAAAAATCTTGGAAAAATCCTTTATGTTAAACTTTGGGCAAATCATTTGAAATCAATCCAAGATCACCTTGTTTGATTGAATGTGTGTAGATGCATCCTTCTCCACATATTTGATCAAATTATCAAAACTTGTGAACAAATTTATCCCTTGATAACATCCAACATCTTGGGATTTAGGATTTCATTATCAAAATCACCTTTTTTGGATAGGAGTGTTTAGATGAATCCTTCTTCTCACACCTAGACAAATTAGCATCCTGTGAACGATTTAACTCTAGGACAACATCCAACCTCATAGAGTTTATGAGTCCACCAAAATCCAAATCCAAAATAAATCAATCCCAAATCAAGTCCTAAAGTTTAACATACCCTTCAAAATTTTCTCAGAGAGTTCCAATCATCAATCAAACATCCATCTTACATCCTTATCATTACCATTCTTTGATCCTTAAATCATCCTAAAAATTTCTCTTTTGTACTTAAAAGATATATTAATCCAAAGAATTGGAGATTCATATCCCATATTCTTGAAAAATTGATCTCTATTTTATGGTGCAGACTAGATCTCAACACAAGAAAAACATGGAATCCAACAAAGAAACACCCACTTCAAGTGACCTAAGCCAAACAAACTCTGAAATGAATCCCGTTGAATCAAGCAATCCTTTGACTAACTTTCTCTCATCCTCACAAAATCTACAAGAGGAAAACCAAGAAGAAGATCTTACCTTTGGGATGTCACATGAGGAAATCACCGAAATGATCCAAAATCTAGAGAACCATAAGATCATCAATATCATGATGAGGCTCAACCCTTCACTATACATGCTCGAACTAGCAAAACAAGGGGCCAAACTACCTTCTGATTTCAATGTGAGCTCTATAGTGGAACCATCTTTAGAGGTCATTCATCCAATTTCATCCATGCTCTCCATGCTCCCCATCTCATCTACACCCCCATCCCAAAGAATCACTCAAAACATCCCACAAATCACAACATCTATTGCTCCAAATCAACCTAATGTTAATAAGGGAAGTGCATTTCTTAATGCTATTCAAACACACCCCCTTGTCAATAATCAAGACTTGGATGCAAACACCATTTTGGAGAAAAACATACCCCAAAATCCATTACATAAGTATAACCCTCTGACTTTCCATGATCCTAATGATCCATTGTCATCATCCTTTCACACAACGCCCCAAAAATCTCTCCACATAACTTCACAAGGAGAGGGTGACATATTCAGACCAGGGGGAATTTTCAACACTATGCCATTTTCTCAAGAGATCACATCCCTCACATTTTCACCTCTTCCACCATTTCCACCATCATCCACACCACTACTTGGTTTTTGGCTCCCACCTTTACCAAATATCAATCAAAATCAAACCAACATCCCAAACATCAATCAAAACATCATGCCAAACTCTCAAAACTTGTCATCGACATCACAACAACAGATGACAACTACACAAGCAATCACAACATCATCAATCCCCCTAACATCTCAAAGCATGGTCTCTCAAGGACCAACCACATCGATCACACCATCCACCAACCAAACCCTAATCATGAACACAACGACGCCTCTCACCACCACAACAAGCACCATTCTGAATCCACCACCACCTAGCTCCAATATATCAAGCCAATACAGTATGGCGTTGCAAGCCGCTCAACAACTTGCTTATCAAAAGGCATTCCTACAAGTACAAAAGCAAAAATCTGCACAATTAGCTGCTCAACAAGCTACACAACTAGTTGCTCAAGTTGCACAAGTAGCCTAAGCCACATTACAAGCACAAAAGTCTGCTCAAGCCCAAATCTTATTGAAACAACAAGCAACACAAGTACAAGCCCAAGACAAAGCCCAAGCACAAGCTCAAGCTCAAGCTCAAGCGCACGCCCAATATCAAGCACAACAAGCACAGGCACAAGCATAGTATCTTGAACAAAAACAAGCAACACAACTACAAGCATATCAACAAGCAATAAAAAAATACCAAGAGCAACAAGAAGTAGCCCAACAACAAGCGTTGCTGGTGCAACAAGCATTGCTGGTGTAACAACAAGTGTTGTTGGTGCAACAACAAGCTTTTTTGGTGCAACAACAAGTGTTGTTGGTGCAACAAGCATAACAACAAGCTCAAAAATAGGCAATCCTGGTGCAACAACAACAAGACCAACAACAAGAGTTGTTCATACAAAAGCAAGTGCAAGCATACATGGCTCAATAGAATGTGCAAATACCACCAATCAACACATCAACCAATCCACCCATCACACCCACTAGCGAACCACCTCAGAACACCTTCATCCCACCCCCTATTTTGCAAAATGATGTGACAACACAAATTAGGTTGCTCTCGCAACAAGTGCTCGACCTTCAATCAGGGTGAATCTCAAGAACATCTAGTAACTTGTGTCCTTATCCATTCGACATGATCCTTGTGATGAAACCATTCCTGAAGGGATTTGAGATCCCCAAATTTGACAAGTACCATGGGACGGGAAAGCCTGAAGATCACATTAGGGAATTCCAGGTTCATTGCATGGAAGTTGCGTATGATGATACCTATCTGATGTGACTATTTCCTAGGAGTTTGGCTATCCACACCATGGAATGGTTCTCTTGCTCTAAAAAAAGGTAAGAATGAATCATTTGCTTCATTCCTACAACGATGGTGATCTAAGGCCAATCAGAGCAAATGGGTCATGCCCAAGGAGCAACAAGTGTGCACCATCATATCCAACCTTGACAACCTCTTGGAATTCCATCTCAAGGTCCAAGGGATCACCACATACAACCAGTTGATTTCCAAGGCACTCAGCATCGAACGAGCCCTTATGACACAACCAAGAGGATCAACTTCATATCCTAAATAATAGAATAATCGACCACCCACCAATTACAATGACAAACCTCGCACATGGGAAAGAAATAATTTTTTTACTAATGATGGTGTCATCGATGCCAAAGTTGTCATCAGTGCCCCTTGAAATAACACACCCACACCACAACAACAAATACAAAACCATCATCAAGCAAAAACAACAACACAATAACCAAACAACTAAGTAATCAATAACGCTAATGACCAAAGAGGACCTCCCCAACAAAACAAGAACTTCACCAAATGGAAATAAACTGCTTTTGGGGAACCACTTGAAGTCATCATGAAGAAATTACTAAACGAAAAACTCATCAAGATTCCCACCTATGAGAACTACCAAGAACCAAATGTTAAACCTCCTTGGTACAACGAAAATCAGCTCTGCGACTTCCACAAAATCAAAGGGAACACCACGAACAACTACATGAGACTAAAGAACATAGTCCAAGACCTTATTGATCAAAGAATTATAAATGTGGAACAACCAATAGGAAGCCAAAACCTTAAAATATACATGAATCCAATGCCTAACCATAATAATAAAGGGAACAATAACACTGATAAGGGGAAAGGCATCTTCAAAAACATGAATCATGTGTATGAAACTGTCATTGCCTCCCTAGATGAATACGATCATCTCAACCAAACAAAACTTTCATATCCAATTCAAGATCCATTCCCAATGTTACAATGTCCTTGATCACTAAAAGGAATGCCAACACAAATCTCCATCATGGTGTTATTAAAAATCTCATCCGCCCACAAGAAAATCCTTGAGGAAGCATTGGCTTCATCCACCATCCCTGCAGATCTTGATGCAGAACAATTCTAAGCTATGGTCAAAAACATCATTACCCCGAATATCCTTACAGTCTTCAACCAAGACTTTCCCACTCAACCATCTCATAACCATGTACTCCATTTAGAGGTCCTAGTGCAGAAAATTAAAGTCAATCGAGTCTTGGTGGATGGAGGTGCAGGCTTGAATATTTGTTCCCTCAAGCTCATTAAGCAGTTAAAAATATCAGAGGATTCCATCGACAAAGGAAAGGGTATTACAATCAGAGCATATGATGATCAGGAAAGAGTGTCCCAAGGCACAATCATAATCCCTATTCAAGTAGGGCCAACTATCATGGAAACCACTTGTAAGGTCCTGGACCTCGACTTGCCTTATAACATTCTCCTAGGATGTCCATGGATCCATGCAATGCAAGTGGTAGCATCAACTTTCCATCAATGTGTCAAATTCACATATGAAGGACAAGAGGTCACCATCCATGGAGATCCTGAAACATTCTCCTACTGCAAGAACCTTGAGGCAAAATACTACAAAATCCCTCAAGTGCCTAAAAATTATGAAGGCCCATCAACACCGTACATTGATCCATCCACTCTCGCATCCACTTCTGTGACAGAGAAACCCACCATTCCCGCCATCCCCACCATCGTTGATATCAAACTCATCATCCAAGATAATGGTTGCAGAAACTACTCAATTCTCAAAAATGCTTTTGTGGTAGGATAGTTACCACAATCTCCCAGATCACGAGGACATCTGCAATCAAATGAATCCTCCACATCTCAAACATCTCCTGAAGACTATCCCAACTTCAAAAGTTGGTGAGATCTCAGCCAAGAATTCATAGTGGAGGACCCATCTCATCTCCTATACCAAGATGATAGACCAGTAGCCAATCCACTAATGGATGATAGAAGCAAAGGTTTGCAAATGATGCTTGAAATGGGCTATGACAAAAACCAAAGACTTGGACAAAACAACAACGGGCTTATAATACCTATCATTCTAGAGACGCGAATGAGAAATCTTGGCCTCGGATGTACCCCTCTGAGTATAACCATACATGGCCGAAGTCCTCCAGTTAGAAAGGTCAATAATCCTCCTCAACTATCCGCGATCGAACTTCGCTTACCCATATCTACAGGCCATGTCTTAGACAACTTCACATTTGACATAACTAACGTCTGTAGTCGTAGTGATGATGAGGATCCCATAACCAACCTACCTAGGCTCTTCGAGGATACCACCCTTCTCATGATTAGCACCTTATCCTTTGACTCAGACCACCAAAATCATGAAATCCACCTAGTTTACCCCCAACTCATTGATTATGACCAATGAGGACCACCAATTCTTGATACATTCAAAAATGATGAGGCACTCTTGAAATTCATGGGACTACAGGATAAAATTCCATGTGGGGATCACAAAGCTGGATTCATCATTGAGCTAGATACAAATGCGTACTATGGGGAAATGATTGAATCCCTTAGTCACAAAAGTGAGAAATTAAGAATAATATCTAAGTCCTTGAGTGAAAACCACACTGTGGCACTCTTTGACATGAAAAAAGTAAAAAGAAAGGACACATCCAATGGTGAAAACCTCTTTGAGGTGCCTGAGGATGGGGGATTCAATCTTCCTTTCAGGGCTCTTCATCAGGAAAAATCAACAGTCCTAGAAGAAAAGTGCAATCCAGTTAATCTAGGAACAGAGGAGACCCACACATCACATTCTATGTGGAATCATTATTGTCAGAAGAAAAATAACTCCTAGCATCCTTCTTAAGAGAGAGACAAGTAAAATTTGCATGGAGCTATGCAGACATGCCAGGGCTTGACCCAAAAATTGTAGTTCATCACCTAGCATTATATCTTGAAGCAAAACCCGTTAGACAAAAGCTCAAGAAAATGCACCCTCAGATCACCTTGCTAGTCAAAATGGAACTAAAGAAGCTATTGGATGCAAGATTCATTCGACCAATAGACTATCCAGAATGGGTGTCAAACCTGGTGCCTGTCTCAAAACCTGATGGGGGCATTAGAATCTACATAGACTTCAGGGACTTTAAGAAGGCATGTCCAAAAGATGATTTCTCATTGCCCAACATTGACATGATTGTAGACATGACGACAAGACACAAAATTATTTCCTTGATGGATGGTTTCTCGAGATACAACCACATAATGATTGCTAAAGAAGACCAACACAAAATGGCCTTCACTTGTCCATGGGGGACTTACTGCTGGAATATGATGCCATTTGGCTTGAAGAATGCAGGAGCAACATACCAAAGATCCATGATGTTAATCTTTCATGACATGATCCATAAAATTTTCGAAGATTATGTCGATGACATACTAACCAAATCCAGAAAGAGGAAGGATCATAGAGCAACCCTAAGTGCTATTTTTGATAGGCTAGAGGAATACAAGTTCCAATTAAATCCAAAGAAGTGCGTCTTCGACATACAATCAGGAAAGTTGCTAGGATATATAGTGTCAATGAGAGGTATTGAGGTAGATCCAACAAAAGTAAAAGAAATCCTTGAGATGGAGGCACACAAAACATTGAAACAATTGAGAGGTGTCCAAGGCAGGCTTTAGTCCATTTGAAGGTTCATAGCACAATTGGCAGATGAACAAAATCCATACGCTCACCTACTTCACAAGGGAGTAGCGTACAAATGAGATAACAAGTGTGAAGAATCCTTCAATAAAATAAAAAAATATCTGCTTACACCACTTGTCCTAATGCCACCAATTCCAAGAAAGCCATTAATTCTTTGTGTCAGCAACAACAACAAGCCTTGGAGCTCTTCTAGCTCAACACGATAAAAATGGGACAGAAAGGGCCATGCATTATATCAATAGGACAATGGTTTGGCATGAGTTAAATTACTCATTCATCGAAAAATCATGTTTAGTAGGAGTGTTCGCTTCACATAAATTCAAACATTACATGTTGGCACACAAAATAAAACTCATCGCCAAAATCAACCCTCTCAAGTACTTACTGTCAAAGGCAATGCTCATTGGAAGGATGGCTAAATGGGTCATGATATTATTAGAGTATGATATTGAATATGTGGAACGAAAAGCAATCAAATGCCAAGTCATCACAGATCAGCTTGCAAAAGCACCAATCTATTCAGAGAATCCTCTCATCTTAGAGTTTCCAAACGAATCCATCTTCAATCTCAACATAGCTGACTACTGGAAAATTTACTTTGATGGCTCATACATGCAACATGGATCAATAGCCGGTGTCTTCTTTATCACCCCACAAGGGGACTGCATACCAAGGTCCTATAAATTGGAATTTCCTTGCACCAATAACATTGCAGAATACAAGGCTTTAACCATAGGTCTTAGAATAGCAGTGCAGTGGCACATCATGGCCCTTAGGGTATACAAAGACTCTCAATTGATAATAAATCAAGTGAACAGTGAGTATCAGACTAAAGATGATAAGCTCACTCTATACAAGAAACTGGTGGAGACTCTCAAGGAATCCTTTATCGAGATCACATTTGAGAAGATACCCAGAGCCAACAATAGAGCAACAAACACCATGGAAACAATGGGATACCTATTAGACATCCCTCAGAACATTTAAAAAAATGAATTCTTGGTAGAGCAGCTTCTCATGCCCACATTCAAGGTACCAGAATCAAAATTTGTGTGTGAAATCGTTGGTCCCGGTGATCCCTAGTACCATGACATTTATACCTACCTATGAGTAGGTGTCATACCTACTAATTTACCCTCAACCTTAAAATGAACCTTTGTCAAAAAGGCATCCTGATTAGTCATCCTAGGAGATGCCCTGTATCGTAGGAGCATAGAAGGAACCTTACTACACTGTTTAAATGCTGAGGAGGCATTGACTACTTTAATTGAAGTACATAATGGTATCTGTGGTTCACACTCAAGTGGAGTGACCCTAGCCAAAAAATTGCTAAGGATGGGGTATTATTGGCCTACAATGTTAGTAGCATGGGGACCTCATCCATGCTCCAACTCAAGAACTTCATCCCATCATCACACCATGGCCCTTTTCACAGTGAAGACTTGATCTCATTGGAAAAATCACTCCCACTTCATCTAATGGCCACATGTTCATCATAATAGCCACTGAGTACTTTACCAAGTGGGTGGAAGCCATACCTATGACATATATAACCAAGAAGCAGATATCAAAATTCATCCTGAACTATCTCTTTTGCCACTACGGTGTCCCACAAACCAAAATCTCAAATAATGGGACACCATTGAAGAATCAAGATGTCCGCAACTTGTGTGCAAAATTCAAAATCCAACATCGCTTTTCCACCCCATACTATCCCCAAGGTAATGGCCAAGCAGAAGCCACAAATAAAACCATTTTAAAGATCCTCAAGAAAATAGTCAATGACGTAGGTCGTGATTGGCATCTGCAACTCAATCCCGCCCTCTGTTCCTACTGAACCAACATCCGCACACCCATTGACACCGCCCCTTTCTCCTTGGTCTATGGATTAGAAGCAATACTCCCCATTGAGATCAAGCTCCCGTCACTAAGGATATCACTACAAAACCTTATCACAAATGAAGAGTATCGAGTATCAAGACTAAATGAGCTAGAGCTACTAGATGAGTGGCATATATATGCTTTAAATCATTTGCAAGTCTATCAAAACAGACTCAAGAGGAGCTATAAAAAGAAAATTAGAAGCAAGACATTCCAAGTTGGAGAGCTGGTACTAAAAGAGAATTAAAAGAACGTTCCAAATCCAAACAGTAAAGTCAAATTTGAACCCAACTGTTTGGGACCATTTGTTATCACAACAAGCTATAAGTTAGGGGCATATCAGTTATCAAAACCTGAAGGGGAACCTCTGTAAGAGCCCATGAATAGCTCTCATCTCAAAAAGTTTTATGCCTAATATTTCAAGGTATAGAACCCCAAAAAAATAAAAATGTCCTAAAAAAATGGTTATCCCGATGAAAACCTAGCAAATAGGCATTTTGGTGACAAAAAACAAGAAGCAAAAAAGATTAAAAATAGTAAAGAGAAAAATCATCCTATGGTGAAAACCACTTCAGTGGCACTTCAGATAAGTACCTTGGTGAAAACCTAGCAAACAGGTGTCTTGGTGACCAAAAAAAAAAGAAGCAAAAATAAATAAATCCAAAAAAGGATTAAAACAGTAAAGAGAAAAATCATCCTTTGGTGAAAACCACTTCAGTGGCACTTTGGATAAGTACCTTGGTGAAAACTTACCAAACATCTTCCTTGTGTAAATAAGCATCTTCCATAAATCAGGATCTTCACGACTTGTTCTGAATCATCCATCCATTACCTTTCCATCATCCATTGCATTCAGATCTCCATCCATCACTCATCCACCCACATCCGCACCATAGCTCGTTCCTATGTTCGTATCATGATCCCTCCTAGTATTACTCGGCCCATCCTCAAGGTTAGTTTGTCCTGCTTTTATCAGAGTAGTCTATTGCATCACGCTGGGGGAATGTTCTCATTAGATCAGATTTGTGTATATTCTTGAAGTCCTAAAATCCAAAAAATCCAAAAACATCAGAAATCCAAAAAATCCAAAAAAATCAGAAATCCAAAAAATCCAAAAACATCAAGAAATCAGAAAATCCAAAAACATCAGAAATCCACAAAATCCAAAAACATTCAAAACATATCAAAATCCCAAAACAGGTCAAAAAGTCAGTAAAAAATAGAGTTGTCTTGTCAAACTATGAGTCTTTGAGCCTTGAACGTAGGCAAGGTTGATCTTTGATCATCCCCCAAGACACTTAGGTCAGTCCTTTAGGAGTCTGTCATAATAAATTGACATTTCATCATGTATATCTTCATCTGTAAATTAGTCAAGTCGTTAGTCGAACTACATGGTCTCTGCATGTATAACATAGGAAAGGATAATTTGTTGATTAGCCCTCAAGGCCCCTAGGATAGGTCCTTAGGTTAGTCTCTTGGTCAAAATCTTAGAAAACCCCAAAACATTGGAAAATAAAAAAAACAAAACATTTGAAAATCTCGAAAAAATACCAAAAATAGCCTCAAAACATTGCAAAACTCCAAAAACATCCAAATATTTGAAAAAAAATCCATCTGTCTCATCTCACTTGCACCTACAATAAACACCACTCATAATAAACGATCCTCATCCTCAACCTTTGGTGAAACAATTGGAAATAGGTCTAGCAACTGAAAAGTGAAACCTCAAAAACGTCAAGTCTCAAGTTTAGGTCAGTATGTAAACAAGTTGGTCAACTCTTTATGTTGATAGCCCATCATCCAATCAATCCCAAATCAATCATCTGATAATATCATGTCCTAGGATGTATCCTTCCTACAATGGACATTATTTATTAGAAAGAACACTTTGGATAAACGAAATGACGTGCCGCCATCCACTAACATGTCCTAAGATGTATCCTTCCTACAATGGGCATTATCTTTTGAAAATAGTTTCAATTCCTATCCTTGAAAATACATTTCCTTTTGGTTAGCGGTATTGAAGAACATCAACTTGTTTGTTTACTTTATCTTTGTGTTTTGACTTATCTTATTGTGATCATTCCAAGGACCTCTTGATGATATCCGAACAGAGGATTTAGAGAAATAGGAATGGGGCAATGATCATTATCTTTTGTCTGCTGTGCTTGTTGACGTTCTTGTAATATAACTTGGCGAATACTTGCTTTGTTAGATATGTATGGATGATGTTTTGGACAAATTTTTGACTATTGCATTGATAGGTTATACCTTTTCGTGTTTTGGTCTGAGATGTTTGAAACTTCTAAAGTGCATCCTAGCAAGGTTTCCGTATGTCAGGTGTGAACAAGAATACTCCTATCTATTTGTCAAGTCAAAGTCCATCACACTAGGTACAACGCCATCTTGGTTCTCTATACCTTGATGCATCGTACCACGTGAGTTATCAAACATAAGGAAATTGGCCCTTTGAAAATCCTAACTCCTCGGTAGGTAGTCATCACCATTTGCATATTCATCATCTTATGTCTTGTTGAAATTTCTTCTTCTCTTTCATCCCTTCTTTCTCTTCATGCTAACAAGGTACTATGCCAGTTAATCATCACCATCATCGACCTTGCATCCACAAATCGTTAGCATATTGCATAAACGTATCATATAGAAAACATATGCATTGCATCTCCATATAAATATGTTATTATAAGCATTTTTCATAAATAGGTACATTCACTTTTTCATCACATTACATCCATTTTTTCCATCACATTGCATTCATCACATAAACCATAGCATAAAAATTCATTTGCATGAAACATTTCATATTACCATCTACTACATAATAAGTACATGAGCATTATAGATAATCCATTGCATTATAAGCATACATATTCACATCACATAAATATCATAAAGTGATCTCTCACATTACATTCATTTTGCATAACACAAAGCATCATCATACCACTTTGCATTAACATATCATTTCATATATTACATCACATCACAATAAATGCATCACATACATCTCACAATCATTTAACATGTTTAGGATAATATATTTGTTATTCTTAGCATCTTAAAATCATCTCATTTACATCATCAAGATATATCATATAAAGCATGACCATTGCATTCACATTGCATCATACATAATCATAAAAAACATACATATAATCATAAAAAACATACATATCATCCATCATTCATCCATATCATATAGAACATCTTATAAATAACCACATCACAATCATTTTTGCATTTCATTGCATAAATCATTCCATACAATTATAAACATTCAAAGCATAATAGGAACATAAAAATCCATTACAATTAAAAGTGTACATCCATCCATAATCATTTTATAAAAGCATAATTCGCATACCATCTCGTGTATACACCATAAATCATCTCCATATCATTTTGCATATTACATCAGCCATTTCATATCACATATCATATCATTTGCATCAACATACACAAATCATCATATAGATTACATCATCATCAAAACGTACATCATCATCCATCCATATCACATATCATATAAATCCATTTGCATATCATATATTAACAACATAATATAGATCTATTACTAATGCATACATCATAAAAAAGAAATGCATCCATATATACATCGCATAACACCATAACATTATTGCATAACATATAGAAATAGAACCATCCATAAATGCATAAATAAATGATACACATCACATCATATCAACATCATCATCTCATATATATCATCATCGGGTAACTGCCATAGTACAAAATAATTGGATCACTGTACATGTGTGTCAATAAGTATAAAAAGGCCCAATGGGCTATGAAAAATGAGCCCATATGGCACGAAAGAATATCATCTCAATCAAAATGAGGCCTACCCCTCCTATCTACTGCCCTAGCCTCTGTCACCATGACCCTCTACCGGTTTGTGGCTGGTCCGCTGCGAGTAATCTGGGGCCCACTCTGCTCTGGGTACGACCTAATGATAATGTAGGCGGTAATAGTCCACCTCCCAGACAACCTCCCTGTAAAATGAAGGGACACTGTGCTCTGAGAGGAGAAGGTTTCCATGCTCTCCAACTACTGTCTCCGACCCATCTTTGTGGCCGCCTATAGCTCTGTGGCCTGCCTCTGCAAAATGACCTAGTCTCTCTCGGCCCTACCCTGATCCCTCTCTGTCGTCAAGGTTTGAACTTGAACCTACAACTGTGCAATCAGTGCATCTCGGGGATCTGGCTGCCCTGCTAGCTATGCTCGTGTAGGCTACACGTGAGGCTGATCCTCACCCTCAGCTCGTGGTGGTGCATTTTCTTGATCCTACTACCTAGCTGGCACCTGCTCTTGGTCCTGCATCTAAACATCAGCTTGGACCAACTAAACTAGAACCCTAACCGGTTGATCCTACTGCTCACCATCTCTTCGTCCTCATCCTCCCCCTCTACCCCTCGATCTCTGTCGAGTGGGGGGTACTTCTGGAATTGTTAATCGTAGGGGTGGCCAATGCCAATATTTGTAGACCTGTGTCATGCTTGGATCTATGGGTCCCTGATCATATACCCACGGCCAGGCCACCAACTGTCTGAAGCTGCCTACTGCCTCAAAGGCAGGAATGTATCACCCCCACAAACCCTGTGATACAATGCAAGCAAATATGGCCACATAGTCATTGTCTGGCCGGTCCTGTGGCTCACCAAATTGATGCTGGACTTTCCCTGGTAGGTATCTCTCCACCATCGTATGCTCTCACCCTTACATAAAGTGGTCATGGCGGGTAAAGAATATTTGATCTGCATCATTGGCCCATCCAGGGTGACCAAGGTATGGGTGCCATGTAAAAACCTGCATATCATCCAGAATCCTCCTCTAATGAGGAATCTTGCACTCACCCGTGTGTGTAAAAGACACACCATCTATGTAACGCCACACTAGAAGATCATCAAGCCCCATTGGCACTGTAACGACTCGTGGCTAGAGAACGGTGATGTGCTCCCATGCCCGCACGTGAAGGAGTGTAACACCTGCTCCAAGTGCTCTGCCATCAAGGTAGACATACTCTTGTAAGTCCCTATAAAGGGAGGCTAGAAGAACATGCCCCCATGCAAAACAGACTGGTCTATCATGAACTATCCGCTCCCAGCAGAGCCCCTAGCCAAGACTGAAGTATCGACCTCGTCGATCTGGGGCAATGAGACCTGAGATGATCACTGCAACCACTAGAAAAAATGGTGATGTGAGTGTCCTATGGTGCTCCAGCTCTATCTAACCCTCATAAAACATAAGCTCATCTATGGCAAGGACCGAATGACAAGCGTCCCGTCCGACATCCATATTGAAAATAACTTGCCGACCATGAATTGACAATCTAAGGATGCACCACAAGTCCTCTAAGGTGACAGTGGGCTCGCCAGTAGGAAGGTGGAAGGGCGAGGTCTCACTGTGCCATCTCTTGAAAAGCACTAACATCATCCCAAGGTGGGTCCACATGGGTGTGCCGTAAGCAATGTACCATAGACCCATGTCCCGCAACCGATCCTACTCCCTGTCGCTCAAGTCTCGCAGGTAACCAAAAAACTCCTGCGATTTGTGCTCCCGAGAATAGAGCTCCCTCATCGCATCTTGCATCAGGGAAGGTCGCCATGCTAAAATTTTTAAGAAATTTTATTCCGAGCATCCAAAAAACTAGCCCAACGTCGCTATCTGTGAAGGTGTCGTAGTTTAAAATTTGCAAACTACAATACTGGAGTGCTAAACTCTGAAAGAGCACTGTCGTGTCACACTTTTAAATGCCCCCACTGGAGATAGAATGAGCGTCGGAGTTTGAAGTTTGTTTCCAAACTCCAAACTCCACCACCACGGTGCATTCTGTGATGGCAGGCCAGTTTGGACCACTGAGTGGTGCACTTTGAAATTTGAGCGGTGCTATATAGCACCACTGCAAAGAAGCTAAGTTTAAAAGCATTAAATAAGCATGAAAACTGAAAAATGAAGCTCAAGTAAGGATCACTTACCGGTGCCCCAATGTCGGGAGGTTGCTAGTTTGTCCAGACTCGATCAGAAATGTGCATCAGAAGTTGTCGTTGCGCCATCTCGTCGGAATGTCAGAGCTCAAATCACAAAATTGTTAAAAGGCTATGTGTGAAAATGAATCAAAAGTGACCCTTCGGAGCCTTTTTAAGCTTGAAAATTAGGGTTTTTTTCACCCTATTTGGTTGTTCTACTGGGGTTTTGAGCTCTTAGACTTGTGTTTGTCTGGTTGAGGCTTGTTTTACATCATTTTATTACATTTAGACATGTTTTTGGCCTCCTCGAGCCTTTCTAGACCTGTCGGTCACCTTGTCCTCTTTTTTCGCGAGATCACCCAAAAATCAAAAATTTCATCCAATCTCTCAAGGGGGCAGTATATTGGCATGTTTTCTCTTGCTGGGGCAATAGTGGGAAAATTTTTTAAAAATGACTTTTTTTTGGCTTTGATCGAGACCATTTATTCTTTCAACCAACACAACAAGTGTATTGCTTCAAAGAGGGGCAAAATGTAGACACGTAAAATGTACCGATTAACATTGGACATCTAATCCTAACCACTAACATCACTTCATCTTGAATCATCCTTTGGTCTAATCAATTAATCAAATTCCTTTATTTGATTAAATTCATTAATATTCCTCTCTTAATTAAATAAATAAATCAATTATCTAATTAAGTCATCCTTTCTCGATAATTAAATTAACCAGTCTGATCTAATTATCCTTATTTAATTAAATAATTAATTTTATTTGATTAAATCTCTAAAGTCTATAGATATTAAATTAAATAAATTAAAAACTTATTTAGTTTAATCTAACATCATTTCTTTTAATTAAATAAATCAAAAGTCCTTATTTAATTAATTCTTTATCATATTCTTCTCATATTTGATTTAAATAAATCCACAAATTTAAGTCAAATAGGTCACATCATTTAATCCCTTCATTAAATTAATTAACTTTGATTAATTTAATCTCTTCTCATGTCCCATCCTGCATCTTTTACCCTTGCACATGAAAATAGAGTTATTTGATTTATTAAATCTCTATTTTCTTCAACAAGGCATCTTTAAAAAAATATTCCTCAAATTTGAATTCAAAATCCAAGTGGACTTTTTCCTTCCAACAAGGCATTTACTCCACCTACAAAGTACTTTTTCCTTAAGCCAAGTGGCATTCAATGCACCTTCTTTCCCTCTTACATGTCATTTCAACAAATTCAAAATTCAAATATTGGCATTTATTGGCACATTGATCAAAACTTGCACATCCTTGGCCCTTTCAAATGTTGACAAGTGAAACTTTTCCATTGGATGAAATTTAGTCCCACATTGCTCTATTTTGGACATCTCCTCAACTTGACATTCTATAAATAAGAAGCTAATCTCCTCATTTGATCATCCACAATTTGAGTAAACTTACTATGCTCAAATATTTAGCAATCTTCATCCATATTTTCAAATTTGTAGCTATGTTATGCAGATTCTTGTCTTGAAGCACTCATCACTCTTCATCAAAGTGGATCACAACCTTCATAAAATCATCAAAGCTAGCATTGGAGTTGGGAAAGGGCCAATTTTCACATCAAATTGGCACCAATTCCCTCAAGAGATCAAGAATTTACATTGCTTTCATAGGATTTAATCTCTTTTGTTGACTTCTCATTACATTTCTTTCATTTTCCTATTTTGAGCATTGATAAATGGATTTCTTGAGGAATCTACATTCTAGCTTTCATTTGAATCTAATTTTTTGTTTTTTTATTGTGTTCTTGTAGGTTTAGGATGTAGGTTCACAATTCTATCTTCTATCTTCTTTCTATTCCAGTAATGAGCCTAGGCTGTGAGCCTTTCTGGACAATGTGTCCTATTTTGGTAGTGAACCTCTTTATACTAGTTTTGCAATTACTTCTATTGTGAGCTACTCCTCACTGTGGTTTTTCCCTTCTAGGGTTTTCCACGTAAATCTAGTGTTGTCTTGTGTATGGTGTTGTTTTATTTTTTTTATCTGCATTTCATGTTTAAACATTATAATAGATTAAGGGTTTAATGAATGCATGTGGATCTAGTTATTGTTGAGAGTTTTTACTTTTAAATGGATACAAATGATTCATCCCCCTCTTAGTTGTCTTGTTCATTCAACACAAACAACAATCAAATGGAGGAAATAAAGAAATAACATTTCATATGAAAAACAATCTTGAAAGAGCAAATGGAAAATAGTTGAGGAGACTCATATTTAAGGTATCAAAAGTTAGTTTGAAATTAGTTTTTAGTTATTTATTAATTGCTTAGTTAATTAATGTTTAGATATACTATTTTCATATTTTTGTTTATTCCCTTTAATTTAATAATTCATCTCTCCTTCTTAGAAGTTAATTAAAGAATACTTGATATATGTTATAAATCATATGTATAAACTTTGAGTCTTAATGTTCAACTCAAAATTATAAAGTAATAGTCATGAGATTGAGATAGGAGTTTGATGGCCTATTTTATTTGTTTTTAAATTATCAAGAAACTAAACAAATCAAAATTAAAAATTAGACTTGATTATTGTTTAAACATGTTTTGATATAAAAATAATATCAATAGTTGGGATGAGAACAAATTGTTCAAATTAAATCTTAGAATTGGTACTTTTGAATTTAACAAGAAATGTCATAGTCAGATATATAAAATGAAGTGTGAGATATTAGGATCACTATGTTGTTGTTATCTTCTCAGGTTATGAAACTAAACATTGTACATAAATAATTAAATAATTAGACGTATTTAGATTTAACATTACTCAAATACTTAAATTTTGGAGAATTTTTATATGTAAAGAAAGAGAAATTTGGATAATAATTGATTATTCAATTTGTTTTTGAATTAACACGAGTTATACATTTATGATTATTCAATTACTTTGTTCCTTAGTCTTGGTGATAGAGTGCTAGTTATACTCTATGTTAGAATGTAAAACAAATTCATGAACATATTTATCTCCTTTAATGTTTCTTTCTTTTAGACTAAATAGTTTCCCTTAGTTAGAGGTAATACTAAAGTTAAACGTAGACTAGTTTTTCACCATTCCACTCTCATTGATAAATAATGTTCCAACACTAGGAAATCATTAACTCATGTACTTTAGAATATTAACTTAACTTAAGTGATCGGGATTTGAAAAGTATATAGCAATGGAAGTGCAATTAGCATATTTATTTTAAGTAAACTTGTTTGCTTTGGCATAAAAATTGTTTTCATTTAAAATAATTATATATTGTAGAAATATTTCCTTTTGGTTAATTGAAAAAGGTTAATATAAGTTATAAAACATTTATTTATATTTATTTTGGTTACTCGTTAAACTTTCCAATCTAATAAAATATATTCACTAGCTATACCTTAGGCACCTTGGAAGGAGTTGGGAATTTCTTGATTAGAACTACTTAGAAAATAATGTAAACTAGGTCCTTCCTATGAAAGTTAAAGTGATACAATGACATCGTAAAATTGATACCATCGGTTGCAAGTAAGCATCTAAAACTTAAACTTGTCTTAGTGAGAATAGAAAATTGAAAAAAACTAAGATTGTGTTCATTTAGGGTTGAAAAATTTAGGGCATGATAGGAAGGGTTGTACCGTATAGGGGCTTTCCTTGGTCAAACCCTGTGTTGGTATTTCTACCTCCACAATGGAAAAATTGATGATAAAGAGAGCTATCATTTTGAGGGATAGAAGCTAAATGATATTGATAAAAAATTCTACCTCCATAATTTGATTTCCTGATAAGTGATAAAATAGGCCATGAAATGCATAATTTAGGAAATTAGGAGCACGATTAGGTCCAAGCACATAGGAGGGAGAAAAATCTAGTGTGAAATTGTCAAGGGTGACAATTTATGATGCTACATTTAGCTCCCACTTTAGTGAGAATATGAACTTACTCTTAGACTCAAGTTAAAGTAATAATACGTCAAGAGGGGTTCAATTGTCCAAATGTTGAAGAGATAGGATGACACTGAATCTAGGGGAAGTGCACAAGCCCCTAAGATTCAAGATCCCTTAGAAAACCAACATAAGGACAAAGGAACACACATGTGAAGTGAAATTCAATATGAAAAACAAAAAGCATACACAATGAAGACACATAACATAATATAATACAAGCATAATGAAACACAAACACGATGCAAACACATAACATACAATAATCACAAAACAAAAACATAGGGTTAGTACTAAAAGGATTCAAGTTGGTAAGGTAAAGAGACCTTAGTCTTAAATTTGTGTCAAATACCAAACATCATCCAAAGAATGTGCTATCTAAAGAAAATGGTGCTCTCATAAGGATGTAAAGTCACTCATGATCTACATAGATCTTCTAGATAGCAAGCTACGTTATGCTAGGTGCCCATGCAATATGATGGGTCTCGCAAGACTAGCAAGATGCATTATGCTAGGTATCTCATGAAACACATGGCTCTATTGGAAAGCAAGTTATGTTTTTCTAGGTGGCCATGTTAAAAATTCTCTAAACTCATAGACCAAAAAAATCTATTATGATAGGACTATGCAAACCACACTTCAAGGAGCACACAAAAATCACCTCAAGGGGTACACCAAATTTAATGTCACAGGGGACAAATAAATTCTTAACATCATAGGGGATGAATTGATAACCATGCCCTAGGGGGAATTACAACAACACCACCACTAAAGGGGTATCTCAAAATTCAAATCTCACAAGACGTCTATGAAATAACTAGGGGATATGCCCCCCTTAAAATGTCAACATACTTGTTATGTTGGTATTTTAAGGAATAAGAGGGGAATATGGGATCCTTGAGGAGAATGCACACCTCCCAAAACTACTTATCCTTGCCCCCCAAGTTTAAGGACAAGGACAACGACATAAAAGATTATCATTTTGCTACTATGGGTGAAATATGGTTCCACCTATGATTGTACCACCATGAATGGAAATGAGAAAACACATAAAATTACAAATGCCACATACTAAGGAACAACACCATAGAATAAAGATCATTATTGCTTAAAAGGATTAGGTGTATCAACACATGGGAGAGCAAATAATCACTAAGTTTTTGCATTTTATTACTCAAGACCTAACATTCATTGGTAGAATGACCATGCACTTGATGATATGCACAAAATGAGTTATTGTCATAAAATTTCTTTCATGTTTTCAAAGGAAGAGTAATCAAGTGGGATTTGAGAAGCCTCAAAAAAATATGCTCCTACTTAGTAGGAGACATTATTTTCTCTTGTGAATAAAAGCTTGCTGGCTTACCACAAGATGTCATAAATATAGTAGATGATAAAGCATTATATGAAGATGGGGACGAAGGTTGGAAACCTAGACCCTGTTTAGAAAAGTTTGGTATAAAATTCACTTGATTCTATCATGTTATACCATGTTACAATTATCCATTTTTAGAAATAATTTTATATCCAAACTCATAACATCCTTCCAAATCAGACGAAGAAGTCTTATCTAAATTCTCATGAGAATAATAAGTTATTTCACGAGAACACAATCCATTTTAAGTTTTTTAAAGTTAGGCATATTCCACAAATGAGGGATGAAAGTTAAGGAGCCCCCATCACCATCATTAAATGATGTATTTAGATTTGTTGATATAGAACATGATTGATAAATGAAACACAAGACTATTTAGGTTTAGACTATGAGATTTTGTACTCTCCCATAAAGGAGGGTGTAAAATCTAATGAACCCCAATCATAATATAATAATTTTGTTATTGGTGAGATACCATCATGATTATCTTCAACATGAATAGGTTCTACCTTTGAAGTTTGGATCAAACTATTAAGAGAGTTGGAAGTGTTATGATCATCTTGGATTTGTGAATTATAGCTTTATTCATCTACTTCAACTGTATACATCTTGTTGTTATATTCATATTTCATCTCATGTTGAAGAGTAGACGAGACCCCCTTCATAGCATGAATCCATAGTCTATCTAGGAGAAGATTGTATGAAAGAGGTCTTGGCATGATATGGACAGGGGTAGGTAAAACGAAGAGCACTACCTTAATGGGTAACATGATCATCCCCAATGGTTTCTTACTAACATTGTCAAAGCCATGAATAGAAAGATCATTAGGTTCTATAAGATTCTTATCCACACCAACTTTATCTAGAAGATCAATACTACAAACATCAAGATCCAATCCATTGTCTATGAGGGTACACTTAACTCCATTTTTATTAATGACCACCATTATCATTAATGCTTCATATTTATTTTGGATCTCAAGTGAGGGTAATTCAAGTTGAGGGAATGCAATACCAAATTCTTTCACTTGCATACAATCAAACAAGGTGGCTACATCATTTAGTTTAACATAAGTTGATACATCAATCTTCTGTAAAGCTTCTTAGAGCATCTTGTGGTATGTAGGTAATGTTTGAATCAAGTCCCAATGGGAAATCTTGGCTAGAGTATTACAAATTCTCCCAACAAGATCATATTCTTTACCACTCCGATGAGGAAGATTAGGTGGGGGTGCAAGATATGGTTGAGGTGATGGAATTGATGTTGGTGTTTGTCTTGGATGCTTGTTATTTCTAGTGTTATATGTGTGAGAAACTGTGTGATAACTTGGTTGCTGCAACATGTCTTGTTGCACATGATTACTAGTGAGTTATTTTGTAAAGTTTAGGATATTACCATGAGGTTTTGGAGATCCTATAATGAGAGGTGATTTACGAGGTCTAATAATTAGATGAATTTTAGGAGGTCCAATAATTAAAGGAGTTTTAGGAGCTCCAATAATTAAAGGAGATATAATATCCAATTGTGAGTACATAACCTTAGTTGAGTTAACTACTTGTTGATGATATTCTATCGATGAAGGTAAAATGGTGGAAAAGGTGGATGTGGTCCTAGGAGATTTTACTCTAAGGTTTTGGGCACATTTCCAAACATTTCATTTAGGAGATGGTTGGAGGTGGCGGGGGTTTGATGAATTTGGACAAGGTATGACTAAATTGCAACCTGAAAGGTGAATCAACTTGCCCTTGACCAAACTTGAAATAAATTTAGGAATGAAATGCAATGTTTTAACTAGGCTATGCAAATAGCCATTCTTATGTAAAAACACCAGATCTAGAATGCCATAGAAAAATTTAGACTTCAAAAATGGATTGAGCAGAGTACTATGCACTCGTGATATAAATTTGAGCTTGATTTTGGTGGACATTGTTTCCAAGGGCGATAGTGTCCTTGTGGATGAAATTTCAATCTATTTTCATAGTCATCTAATGATAGATCACAACCTTCTTTCCTTGGTTGTTGCATTATCTGATCTTTGTTAGGTTTTGAAATAATTGAGTTTTCGTATCTTGTCAAAGTGTAGGGTTTACATGCAAAAATGAATAATTGACCTTCAAACTTCTCCCATTCCTCTTCATATTAGAATATTTCACATTCAAATAGAGAGGAAGGGTTGTGCCATATAGGGGCTTGTCTCAGTCAAACCCCATATTGGTGTTTCCACCTCCACAATGACAATATCAATGAAAGATTGCTGATTTGAGGGATAAAGGCTAAATGATAAATGAATGATGTATCAACAATGAATTGTAACTCACCACACAAAAATGGCTTCCTTGAAGGATTGAAGTCATGCACATATCCTCAAGTTTTGATTGTTGTTGGATTGATTTTCTTAAATACCTACAAGGGTTAGATCTAACTAATAATATGATAACATAAACATGAACAAACTCAAATACATTTTGACATGATGCTTTGATGTTGAATTACTATAATAAATCTACTCTTGACTTGCTTGATAATTGCTTGATCACGAATTCTCCAATAATTTCCTAGACGATTTCCCTTAGTTTTCAAATGATGAAATGACTATGTATTTCTATCCAATTATTCTAATTTCCCAAAAAATAAATCTCAATAGTCGACATTAGACATTTGAAATTCAAATAATAAAATGTCGACTTCAACATATTCAATTTTGGAGGAAAAATAGGGGGACCCCAACCCTTTTTTGTAGGACTTAAGGTGTTGGTGACAAAATGTTAAATGAATGATTTGGTTTTCTACTTGCAATTTTTTGATAAATGTTTAAATGGGTCACATAATGCATAATTTAGGAAATTA
>VDFB02289094.1:0-23003 GCA_007258455.2 Sequoia sempervirens | reverse complement strand
TATGCACCTCTTCGTCAATTTAACAACCTCGTCATTGTCATCTAAGTTAATCACAACAAGAGGTCAAATGATAATGTCCATGGAAGTATTCATCTCTTGTTATGGTTGTTGTATTGGATTGTTTTGTTTTGGGGTAAGAATAGGGTCATCATGCATTGCTTCAATCAATTTTGGATTTTTTATTTTCTTTTTTTAATTCTTCATGTAACCTATGAGAAAGGGCACGACGTCTACTCCTACACTCTCTAACACCTCTATTTCTTTTAGTTTTATTTTCAAGTTGTGTTTTTGTAGGAGCAGGTTGATCAACCATATGTTTCTTTTCTTCCCCAAGGGGAGGAATGGAAGGAACCATAAGACATTTTTCAATGACTTTCTCTTAGACTTTGCAAACCTATTGTATTCTAGGAGTTGTAATGGGGTTTTTTTCATTATCTCTTGGTCTTTTGTAGGATGTAGGTGAAGGTTTTTTCTTAGGTTAGTTTTGGACATTTGGAATTTCTTTAGGTTCAAGCATGGTTTCATTAAGGGTGGTAGGCTTGGTGGTGGGTGGAGATGTGTTTTAGAGAGATAGTTTTCCTATCTTCTTTTCCTTAAACTTTTGATAAGACAAGAAAAATAAGTCTTTTCATGGTTTTATAGGTTCCATAGGCTCACACCTGAAGAACTATAAGAGTTACCTTTGGAGGAAAAAGTGTTAAAGCCACTATGGTGGACAATGAAAAATTAATGGGAAAAGGGAAACTTTAAGCATTTATGCACAACTAAAGGGACAACATTCATGGACCAAAGCTATGGATGGCCTAGCTTCACTTGAAATTGGTTCAACTACAAGATGGTGGAGATTGAAACATCTAATGTCTTCAGTCCTATTTTAAGGGAAGAATGATTAATCTCATCAAAGGGAAAGAAAAACCATTATGTGTCTTGATCCATGCTTTTAGTTTATCGTATATGTCTTGATAGAGCTCATGCAAAAGTAAGAATTCTCCATTGATCAGATTCTCTCCACAGGTGAGATCTATTAGTATCCCATTAGTGGGATTTTCATAGATGCAGTGAACTATGTAAAGAGGATCATCAAGCACATGTTTCAGTATATATTTAGAGGTTAAAGCAATTTCAAGAGGATTCTTATTTCGGCCCTTATGAGGAATTATGTCTATCACTCCTACCATGTCATCCATAGGATCATGTTGAATAGAATCATTGTTATTGTCATTTGTATCAACATTCATCACATCATTCTTTATAGTTTCGTTGGATTTGACAAATGAAATGTTATGTTTTGGCATGGGGTTGGTGGAAATTTGCAAGTTTTGGGTAGTAGGGGCAACAAAATTATTGCCCTGATCACTAACACCTCCAATGGAAAGATTACCAGAATCAGTGAGGTCTTCCAAAACATGTTTAAGACGCTTGCAATGTTTTGTGTCATGTCCATTTTGTTAGTGATAGTAGCAATAAGAATTTGATCTAAAAATAAAAGGTAAAGGCTTATTAGGATTGGGTGTTTTGATGGGAGGAAAGTTAATCATTTATTGTTCTAAGAGTTGGGACATTGTGTTATGAATTGTATCAAGTAAGGGAGTGAATTACCTTTTTAGGTCCCGATAGCTAATGGGTATCATGGCTTTAACAATAGCTACTTGGTTATTGGAATTCTAAGTTTTTTGTTGATGGGGATTAATTTGAAGAAACCCTTTATTCTATTTTCTTAAAGTTTGGGAATTGTTTTAGTTGGTGGGCTCAAACTTCTTAGTTTGTTTAGAAGTGAACTTTGTGTCTCCAATACTAACTAAATTTTGATAATCATGTAGGGTGGTACACAAGTGCATGAAAGATGGGAATTGCATTATGTTTATATTATCTTGAGTCTTTCTTTGCAAATTTTCTATGAATGTCTTTTAAAGGTGAGTGTTTGGGACCTTGACACCAATTTGGGAATAAAGTGATTGATAGTGTGAGATAAAGTCAGTTATATTTTATTCTTCCTTTTGCTTGCATCTCATAAAATTAGCCATGGTCATCTTAGGAGTCATATGCACTTGGAAATGATTTAAAAATTCCTCAACAATTTCATTGAATGAATTAATTGAGTTGTTCGGTAAAGAAGAAAACCATTGCAAGGAAGTGTCTTTCAATGATCTAGGAAAGATCTTAGCCAACAATTTATCATCAAGGAAAAAGTCACTACATAAGACAATATAAGCATTAACATGGCTACAAGGATCCCCATTCCCTCCATACTTCTCAAATCTAGGCACCTCTACACTTTGTGGCATCGGTGTTTGCAATATCTCCAAGGAAAATGAACTACTTCTGACATAATATGTAGCCGAATCTATTTTTGATCAGATGAAACAATTTGGAAGAGTTTATTAATGAGAGGGTCATTGCTTGTGTTATGAGATGGAATTGAAAATGGTGAAGGGGTTTATGTGCTTGAGGGAAAAGAGAATGGAATTCTTATAGGTGGTAAAGTGGTAGGAGATATTATGTATGATGCAACAAAGGAACTAGGGATGCTAGTGAAAATACCTAAGCAAGGAATCACATTACTAGTTTGTTGCATTGTTGTTGTGAGTTGAGGATTGGTATAGGTTGGTATTGAGGAAATTATTGTGGGAGGAGGAATTTGATTTCTCCTTGGCTTGTGTCATTTCTTGTAGGTAAAGGAAAACTAGTGGTTGGAGAGGGGTTTTTTTCCAAAGATTTGAAGTATGTTTCACACAAGGTCAAGTCCATCTTCACTTTCAAGCATGCAGTGAATATTGTCTATAGTAGGGATGGTAGTGGTTGAAATATTGTCATTTTTCACTTGATGTTATAAGTTTGCAAGGTCCTCATCAATTTGAATTATGTTTTCTTGTGGGACACTATCATTCCTTATTTCAACTTACAACACATTACTTGAAGGAAAGGAGTTATTGAGGGTGTGTACCATAGAAAAAAGAAAACTTGCTTGACATGAGAATAATTCATGATAAATTGAATTTAATCAGGCCTTGATTCAAGTGTTGTGATGCATTTTATGCGTCCACACTAGGTCTTGTGCCCTTTCAAATGCATATATTGATGTCTTGTAAAGGTGTTGTAAAGTGTTGTAAAGCACTTTCACACTTTTGTAGACTTAATGAACCCATTTTCCCCTAATTAAACATTATAAAATGTATTCAATTATATTTTCACATCAATCTAGAAGGCTTGTAAAATAAACTTAATGTTAAACTAGTGTTGTAATGTGTCTTACACATTCACATTGGTTCTTGTTCCTTCCTAGGCTATTTGGACCTCATTTTAGTGTTATAAAGTGTATTTATCACACTTTCACATTGAATTATGTGTCCCAAGCCCTAATTTACCTTTTACATCATCACCAATAGGCCCCTATTACCCCATAGTGTGCATCCTAGGAAATATTTGATGAAATAATAGACATAGACATCGTATAAACCTTATTTTCTTATATCCTAAGAACCCAATTGTCAAATGGGCCCCACTAGGACTAATTCACCACCTATGGTGAATGAGTCCCTACTAGGTGGGACTGACTTTCCCATGGTGGTGAATGAGTCCCATTTGGGTCAAATTTTATTTTTGAGCTAGAAAATTTGGAAATCAAGTTTAATATTCTTTCATGCCAGCCTTAGGGATCCAATTTATGGGCTCATAAGGTGAATTTCTTGTAAAATCAACTCTCTCAACCTTAATGTACATCTCTTAACTCATTCACACATCTCTTATCATTCATTTTTCATCTATGTTCTCCTTCAACTCAAGCAAGTTAGGGTTTCATCATTGCAAGTCATCAAGATAGTTTCCTATGACATTCAAGGGATGATTCTTGACGTGTTCTTTTAGAAATTCAAGATCAATTAGCATGGAAAGGTATTAACTCCATTATTTCATCCTTCATTACATTCTTTCTTCATTTTGGGTTAATTACCTACAAAGGGGTTTGACCAAGGCAAAATCCCCATGCCTTAACATCCAACATTTCTCTCTCTTCTTGTGTGTTTTCTAATTTAGGAATCTTGAAGGCTTGGAAGTTATTAAGAATCAAGTTCCAAAGTTTTTGAAGTCTTACCTTCATTGTCTAAGGTAAAATATCCATCAAAAGTCACATTCAAGTTTAGAAATCAGAGTTTCAAAAGTGAACAACTATGGAAAGTCAAAGTGCATACTAAGAGATCTTGTTTCCTCTTTTGGATCTTCAAAAATTCAAAAGTGGAATCATTCTCCATCAATGGAAAATGATTCCCATTTCTAGGTCTAAACAGGGTTTTTAGCATTTCTGGATACCCTTTTGTCCAAAATAGGTTTTGGGTTACTTTTATAGAAATAGGACTAATTCACCGAGAATGGCGAATGTGTCCCTCTAGGCCTAGTTTCCAAAATCAACAACATTTTAGAAGAAATTTCCAGTCTCCATAAAGTTTTCAAGTACACGCTTTCAGTCTCATCTATTTCCTTTTAGTTTTGTTCACATCTCTAAGTGTTTTTTCATTACACATTGTGTTTTCAAACAAGTTACATTCCTTAGGTTTTTCATATTTAATCAATCAATTTCATTGTCTAATTGCATTTAGATCATTTCATTTAGTCTTAACTCCATCATACATTCCCTTATTTGAGTGAACCACCTAGATTTTGGGTGTGGGATCTATCTCTTTCCATTAGGTGAAAGACCCTAATTGAGCAAAGAGACATAGCATTACACACCCTTAAAATATATGGTTCATTTTGGTGAAGCTACATTTATAATACTTTCTTTTCTTATTAGGAGTTTGTCATCATCCTAGCAATAGCTTTCATGCATTAGATTTTGCATTATTTTGTATTCTAGGGTTTCAAATTTTTGCATTAGAGAAAGGGTGATTTAGCTTACATTTTTGCATATAATTTCCTTAATGTTTTTTGAAATTTTGCATCTCCATCTTAGATCTGCATCATACAACATCAAACATATACAAAATAATTCAAAATTTCTAAAAATTTTGCAGAAACCCAATATTGGGATTCATTCACCATACTGGGTGAATCAGTCCTTGTCCAACTTTTTTGACTAACTATTAGAACATCAGAAGCTTCATTTGTGTGCTTCCTAATCCTCCTAGTATCATATAGCATAAGTCCGGATATTTTCTAGAACATTTTTTTTATGCATATAGATCAAAAACATCAATTTGTTGTAGTCATTTTTGAAATCATTTTAATAACACACATCCTTAGATCTGAAAATGTTTACATTTCTAAAATTTTCATGACATTGATAAAAGTACTTTTTAACTTTTGCATATACAATATTTCTATTCATAAAACTTAGCATAAGTTTTATCAAATTTCTTTTTATTCTTGCACATGTACATGTTTGCATTCTTCAAATCTTGCATATATATTGTTCATATTGTTGAAACATTGCATGAAATGGTTACATGTTCTTTTCATTTTTATTCAAACAATGCTAGTACCTTACATATTTGGACATGCTAAGAAACATTTCCTATCCCCTCTCTATGAGAGTGGTTTTGTGAAAGAGACTAAAACCTTGGACATTTATAATGATCATATTTGTTCCTCTCCTAATATCTCTCCTATTGGTGATGAAGATATTTTGGTACAAGAACCAATTCATGATAGTTTTGAGAATTCTAGTTGTTTCTCTCCTCTTGCCTCTCTTAGTGGAGAATTCATTGATAAACAAGAAAATACAACCATAGGTAATCATTACAACCACATTTTCTTTTCTTTTAGTATCTCTCCTAGTTGTGAAGTAGATACTTTGATGTTAGACAACACAATCGATGAAGGTAATGAATATCTTAGTTATCCCCTTTCACTTCATGAAACCCCTCTTAAGAAACAATATTCAACCATTGATCATTCCGCTACTTGTGTTAAATTCCTTTTAGAAGAACCAATCTATGCATGTCAAAAACATTTGGCTTGTCATTCTCCTAAAAAATCTCCTTCTAGAAAAATTATCATGATGCAAGACAAGCATAAAGTAACATTTGAATCCCCTTCACCAACACATCATGCCAATAAAGAAAAAATTCTTGAGGTTATGATGAAACAAGTGGGATCTCCTTTAATAAGTGAGCTTCCTAAGTCACCTTCCATTAGTGAATCACACAAAAAATTTAGAGATGACTTGAAATCCATGATGCAATCTAATCATAATAATGTTTTGCAGTTGTTAAGTTGTAACTTAGTGACTCAAACATCTCAGGGACCACACAACACTCCTACACCATTACCCTTTCCTCAAAAAGTTCCTAGTGTTGAAGACCTTAAAAAGGCTCCTACTAGTATATTTGTATGGGTATGCATTCAACTCTCACCGAAAATCAAACTTCTTTTTCATGAAATGTTGCAATTAAAGGAGTAACATCCTCCTCTTGTCCCATGCAATCCACCCAATTAGAAATCACATTCCCTAAAAATGAATTACCCTCACTTGAGATTAAAAAAAAAATGATCCCTTGATGATAAAGGTGATCATTAATGAAACTTTAGTTAGGCACACTCTCATCGACAATGGAGTAGAAATTAATGTTTGTAGCATGGACTTCCTAAACAAACTTGGCATGGACAAAAAACTCATCCAACTTAATGATGTTCATATTCGTGGATTTGACAATGTTAATAGGAAACCTATCGGGATGATCATATTACCTACATGTAGTCTTTCCTACCTCTATCCATATCATGCAAGGACCCATTCCATACAATCTTCTCCTAGGGAGACCATGGATTCATGCTATGAAAGGAGTCCCATCTACCCTTCACCATGTAATGAAATTTGAATACAACAACAAGATATATACGATTGATGTAGATGAGCATAGCTATGCATTGACTGATCACAACACTTCCAACTCCCCTAATACTTTCATTCCTAGATCAAAAAATGAACCTATACAAGTTGGTCCTAACTCTTCACCTACAACAAAAATCTTTCGTACTACTTAGGGGTCATTAGATTCTACACCTCCTTTCCATAACATTTCCAAAATCTCACCCTCATGGTCCAAAGAGTCATATACAAATGATTCATTTTCAAACACAAGTTCTAGTAGTGATTGGAGTTTCGCACCTATCTTTAAGGAAGGGTGCGCAATATCCCACTCTCAACCCAAACAACCTTTTGTTCCATTCACTCAACTTAGTTCTACCAAATCACCCCATGGTGGTGATGGGAGCAATATAACTCCCATCTCTCATGAAGCAATGATACATAACATTAAAAAGAATTTGTGTTATTGTAAAGAAAGAACTCCTCACAAACACACACCTCGTTCATCTAACTTGAAATATTTTTATGGTATCAGTTACAATCTTCCTCCTATACATGGATGCAATAAAAACATAACCAAAACCGACATATCATCTATGGGTATCTCCCTTCTCCCCACTTTCATCAAATACTTTTCACAACAATAACATTCAACCTCTCAAGGAGTGTGGTGCTCTTCCTTATGTTGAAACACCTAATTCCTCTACCTGATACTTACTTTCATTCTCTTTGTCTCACCTTTTCCTTGCACTAAGTGGGGGAAAGGGGTTTGATAACCTTATCCTTGTATGTCACTTGTCATTGTCTCTTTTGACTTGTTATTAACTTTACATGAACATATAAGAGAAATCTTGGGATGTGGATGGCATGTCTTAAGACTAACTCGCATGTGATATACTCCCTTTCCTCATGACGTTGCTTATCACAAACATATGAATTGGAATAGGGATTTTTGAATAAGCTCTCATACTCTTTTCTACTTTAAATCAATATCTCACAATAACGGTGTGTAGTAGGGTATGTGTAGGATCATGATGGGCCAAAAAGTGGCGATATGATGGGTATGTGTAGGTATGTGGTTGACAATTTCTTTTTTACCCAAATTGATGAAATGAAAAGTGTTTTTAAAGGAGATTCTCATATTTCAACCAATATAAATTATGCTTTAATTTTAATTTAATAAATAATTATTATCTATTTTCTATTTGAATTACAACCATAGTTCTAATTGATAGGCTAATTGAAAATCATCTATAGCTTTCAAACACTATCACAATTTTTGAATATGAAACATGCATCATATTCTATGCTTTGCATACTATAGGATTAAAAAAATAAAAAATAATTTCATGAAGTTTTGACCAAGTTAAGGTGGTTAGATATGTCAGTTTTTATATTTTTATAAATTTGTAATAAAAACTTCATAATTAATTATTTACTTGTAAAAAAATTTAAAAAAATATGCATCACATTGGGACATGAGTCCTCTACTTATATCTAAAATTTATAAAAAATAATTATCATTTTATTGTGGTTAGGTGGTCAGACAAAACCTATTTTTTATTTTTTCCCTGAAATTTAAGTACGACTGCATTGAAATTTCAAATTTTCACCAAATAGATTTTTTTTCTAAATAAACCTAATAGTTTAGAAACTACATTCAATTTTCTAAAAATTCTATTCTTATATATTTTTGAAATAATATAGATAAATTATTCAAATTTTTACGTCAAGTTGCCTAACTCTGATTTTTCTAAATTTTATTGCCACTTAAGGGCCTTTTTTTTCCATGATGGTCCTGCGCATACCCAATAATTCCTTTAAATTGGGGGGCATACATTAGCATCATTTCATTTGCATTCTTAGTTCTTAGTGTAGCCTTGTCACTTCATATGATGTGTTTGTCACTATGTGGATGAAATTGGGTAATATTTCCTTCATAAGCGTGATCTATTTTAGCATATTACATTCCTCTTAGTGGCTCGATGTGACACACTACATCCTATAAGCTATCAATATTCTATTATTTGCTTGGTCCTCTCTTGGAGACATTATACACAATGTTCCCTAAGTGATAAACCTTGCATGAACTTAACAAGACTCCTTTGAACATCTTTTACATTTTACATCTTTGTTGCCTTGCATAATGCAACTTGCATGCCTATGGTACCTTTGCAATTTTTCATGAGTTCTAAGCCTACAAATCCTTGCTTGTCTCATGAAACACAGAAATTTTTTTTCCCTTGTAATGCCTTGTTAAAGTTATTAGGATGTATAACTTTAATATGGTTGAGTGGGAAGCCCATTCAGTGGCACGACTTTCCCCATAGCCACCTATGTGTCTGTGAGGGTATACCAACTAGCATATGTACTTCACCTTTATGGGTCTTCTCACATGATGGACCACCAATATTTTTTCCACTCCAAAGTGAGTGCATCCTTTCCACCCTATTTTTCTTTCCTTTAGCTCTTTCCATTACATGATTTTGTAGCATGATGATCTGAATTAGGATCTTGGATCTTGGGGGCTTAACTACCTTCTTGATCTTTGTCATTCTTTTTCATATGCACCTCTACACTTGGATCTCTCTTGAATGTCTACTTTAGTGTGAGTTTGAAGCAAGTTCATCCTCTCACTAAAGTGGGGATAAATGTACTATATAAAAAAGGAAACTTTCTTGACATGAGAATAATTCATGATAAATTGAACTTAATGAGGAATTTTATGCATCCACACTAGGCCTTGGGCCCTTTCAAATTCATTTGTCGATGTTTTGTAAAGGTATTGTAAAGTGTTGTTAAGGACTTCCACACTTTTCTAGATTTAATGAACTCATTTCCCCCTAATTCAACAATATAAAATATGTATAATTGTATTTTCACACCAATCTAGAATGCTTGTAAAATAATATTAATGATAAACTAGTGTTGTAATGTGTCTTGCACATTCACATTGGTTCTTATACCTTCCTAGGCTATGTGGACCTCATTTTAGTGTTGTAAAGTGTATTTAATCACACTTTCACATTGAATTCTATGCCCCAAACCCTAATTGACCTTTACATCATCACTAATAGGCCCTTAATAACCCATATTGTGCATCCCAAGGAAATATTTGATGAAATAATTGACATAGACATCATACAAACCTTATTTTCTTATCTCTTAAGAACCCAACTGTCAAATGGGCCCTACTAGGAATAATTTGGCACCTATGGTGAATGAGTCCCTGCCAAGTGGTATAGATTAGCCCAATGTGATGAATGAGTCCAATTTGGATCAAATTTTAGTTTTGAGTGGGAAAAATTGGAAATCAAGTTAATATTCTTTCATGTTGGCCTTAGGGATCCAATTTATAGGCTAATAAGGAAAATTTCCTATAAAATCAAGTCTCTCAACCCTAATTTACATCTCTTATCATTCATTCATCATCTTTCATCTCCTTCAACTCAAGCAAGTTAGGTTTTCATCATTGCAAGTCATTAAGATAGTTTCCTAAGACATTCAAGGGAAGATTCTTCATTTTTTGTTGCATAAATTCAAGATCAATCTTAATGGAAAGGTATTAACACCATTATTGCATGCTTGATTACATTATTTCTTCATTTTGGCTTAATTACCTACAAAGGGGTTTGACCAAGGAAAAACCCCATGCCATAACATCCAACATTTCTCTTTCTCTTCTTGTGTGTTTGCATATTTAGGCATTTGAAGGCTTGGAAGTTATTAAGAATCAAGTTGAAAAGTTTTTAAAGTCTTCCCATCATTTTCTAAGGAAAAATATCCATCAAAATTCACTTTCAGGTTTGGAAATCAGAGTTTTGGAAGTAGACACATGTAGAAATCCAAACTGCAGACTAAGAGCTCATGTTTCCTCTTTTAGATTTTCAAAAATTCAAAAGTGGACTCATTCACCATGAATGGTGAATGAGTCCCATTTTTAAGCCTGAATAGGGTTTTCTGCATTTATAGATACCCTTTTGTTCAAAATGAATTTCAGGTCAGTTTTTATAAAACTAGGACTAATTCACCCAAAATGGCGAATGAGTCCTTGTAGGCTTAATTTTTAGCATCAACAACATTTTAGAAGCAATTTCCAATGTCCATCAAGTTTTCAGGTACACAATTTAAGTCTCATCCATTTCTATTTAGTTTTTTTTACATCTCTAAGTGTTTTTGCATTACACAAGTCATTTCCAAACAAGTTACATTCCTTAGTTTTTGCATACTTAACCAATCAATTTCATCATCTAGTTGCATTTAGATCATTTTATTTAGTCTTAACTTCATCATACATTCCCTTGTTTGAGTGGACCACCTATATTTTGGGTGTGGGATCTTAAGATTCCCTTATTTGAGTGGACCACCTAGATTTTGGGTGTGGGACCTATCTCTTTCCATTAGGTGAAATACCCTAATCGAGCAAAGAGACATAACATTTCACACCCTTAAAATATATGGTTTAGGGTGTTGTCCATACCTAGTGTACTAGTGTCAATACTAGGAGTTAAAGAGCTAGACAACCCAAGATACACAACGATTGCACTATTGTGGGATGACATGAGTCTCAAACTTTGTCTCACTATAGTATTAGCAATAGGAAACCAAATTATCATACAAGGGATACTAAATACAAGGTGAATGTAAATGCAATATAAGCTAAGAAAAATGAAATTCTTATAAAAAAAATGATGGAAACTAAAACAAAAAGGAAATAACTGTGGACATCAAAATATGCATATCGCTTAAACTATAACACACACCTTAGCATGGTTAGTTGTTAAAACAAAACAAACTTTCAACATCCCTATGAAATAATACATCAGGCTTCAAAATGCAATCAAATAACAAGATAACTAAACCGTATTAAAAAAAATGAATTATATTTATCTCATAGTGGATTGGTGCTTCTTTGATGTGGAAAGAAGCCCTTTCCCAATCCTTGCTAAGCTCCTAGATGATATGATGAACAAGATGATAAGTGATCAAGTTTCCTAAGATTGTGGAGTTGTATAGGATTAAATCAATAGACAGGGTCTCTATTTATAACCAAGAGGGATACAAGAATGTCAAACATGGAGGATGTGGGACTAAATATCCACCAATGATAAGATGCCACTTGTCAACATGTGAGAGGTTGAGGAATGAGCACATTTTTGTCAATGTGCCAAAGAGGGGGAGATTTGAAATCTGAATTTGATGAAAAGATGAGTTAAATGCTAAGTTGATTTGTGTAAGAGACATGTAAGAGCTCTTACATTCTTTGTTGGAAGGACAAATCCCTTTTGGAGGGATTTTCAAACTTGGAGGAATATTCCCCAAAGATTGCAAGCTAAAAATAAATAAAGATTTTAATAAATCATTTAAATGCATTTTCATGTGCAAGTGGAAAAATCTAGAGAATTTTGGAGATTAGGATAAAATTAATCAAGGTTTAATTAATTTAATGAGGGATTAGGTGATTTGACCTCCTTGATTTAGATTTATGGATTAAAATAAATCAAACGGAGATGGAAAATGATTTTAGATTTAATTAAATAAATATTTGATTTATTTAGTCAAAGAGGATGATGTAAGAATAAATCAAATAAATATTAATTTATTTAATTTAATGGAATGACCTAAGGAGATTAATCAATTAAAATTGATTTATTTAATTGATCGGGAAAATATTATTTAATTAAATATGAGGAATGCATGATGCTAATTTCTCATGTCTACAACAACAAACAAAAACTCATATGTTGAACTTTTAAATGCTAAAAAGTATAGTACAAAATATGTAGAGGGACTGATTCACCCAAGGTGGTGAATAAGTCATAGTATGGATTTTATTTATTTTTTTAAATTAATTTAATTTTATGCTTTTTAATTTTTATGATTTGTATCTAAGATGCAAATGTAGATTTTGTTTCATTTTTAGTGAAATAAGATGCAAAATTCATGCTATATAAGCTTTCACTAATGCAAAATTTGAAACCCTAGTATGCAAATTAACTAATGAAAACCCTAATGCAATGTTAATGCAAGCAAGATCTAGGATGATGATCACTCCAAATTAGAATTATCATGTTCTAAATGCAGGGCAACCAAAATGAAAGGAAGAAAATGTTTTTTCTTCCTATCTTAGGTTTTAGGACCTAAGAGGGAAATTTTCACTAACTTTCACTCAAGAACAAAACCTTGAGGGTGAATGAGTCCCACCTAGATCTTTTGGTTCTGAACCTAGTTTCACACCTTTCTAAGCATTTTTTTAAATTTTTCCCAAAATTTAAGCCTAGTGGAACTTTTTACCCAAGGTGGCTAATGAGTCCCATATCACTAAATTTGGGTCATTCAAACTTGAAACACTTGAATTATGATTGGCTAATGATTGGTGTCAAGATTATCCTAAAAAATATATAATAAATGAGGCTTGTGTATGTCAAATAGGCCCAATTAAAGCATAAGGAAGCCCAATTATTAATAACAGCCCTAGAAAAGTGTGAAAGTGTGTTACAACACTTCACACCACTTCAAGTATGGTAAGATTAAGATTTAAAAAGAGCTTATTTAGGTGTAAATAATTAGTAAGAGCTTAGAAAATTGTGGAAGTGTGTAACAACAATTTACAAAACTTGAGCAAGTGAACCATCAATTTTGAGGGTTACTATGGACTTCTCTTGCACTCTTAAGATCTTTCACCTAAAAGGAGTGAGATAGAACCCTAAAATTGAGGTGGTTCACTCAAATTAAGGAATGTAAGATATAATTATGACTAAATGGAAAGATCTAAATGCAACTAAGCTTTGAAATTGATTTATTATGATTGCAAAACTAATGAAATAAGCAATGTTTGAAAACATAGTGAGGCTTGCAAAAAGCTTAGAAAGATGAATAAAAACATAAATGAAACTAAATAGAAAGCTATAATTCAGAATGTGTGCACTTGTGAGATTGATGAAGACTAGAAATTTAGTAAGTTTGTCTTTTATGTTGACTGGGGCTCATTCGCCACCTTGGGTGAATCCATCCTAAGATAGGGTTTTCTTCCTAGGAACTGGTTTCTATTCATTGGGCATCTGAATCTGCATCTAACTCTGAAAATAATGGGTCTTAGGTACCTATAAATTCCTTTTTCAAGGATGAATAATGTAGGGGTACTAAATAGTAGGTCCAAATTAACCATGAAATTGTCTCTTTTCTCAAGAGTTTCAAATTTCTACACCACAACAAGGTACCATTTAAATCCATTAGTTCACTAGGGCCCAAGATCTAATGTGAATGTTTCAACCACATTACAAAACTAAATCAAGAAAAACATTAGGCTCAAATTCACAAGGAGGACCCAAAAAAGTGTGAAAATTTCCTTGAAGACATTTTTTGACACTGCACATAACAAAATTGGAGTTCACAAAAAGCATTCAAGTGGTTACAAGACTATTCAAGAGAATTGAAGGGAAAATTCTTCATCATTTTTTGTAGAAATTCAAGATCCATTATCATGTCAAGATTATCAAGCATCAAGTATGTTATTGAGCTAGTGATGTGATGTTTCATTCAAGATCCAAGGTCATGCATTGTTCTACACATATCTCAAGATCTAGATATACATCCTTCATGGCCATTTCATGCTAAATTTCTGATTTGTATTACAAGACATCATTCAAGGTATCATCGATTACATATTTCATGTTTCATACTTCAATTTCATTATTTCATCATTTGGTTTAATTAAATTAAAGGGGTTTGACCAAGGAAAACTCCTATTCCCTAACAATCAACAAGTTCTTTTCCTCTTTACATGTGTGATTGGAAGTTTATAAATTGAAGAAAACTAAATTTGAAGCCTTGAAAAGCACCAAAATTACAAAGTTGCAAATGTCATTAAAATTTTCATGAAAAGTTGTCAAGACTCATGAAATTTTAGATCTAGGGAAAAATATCCATCTAATTTGCAAGAAATAAATGGAAAAGTGTTTATTTGGTCCATCTTCATAAGCTTGCAAAGTTTTAGTTCTAGATTCTACTCCTGGGACACTTCGCAAAAAAATGGAACTAATCCTTCAGAAGTTGTAAATGAGTCCCACTATAGGTGGTTTTTAGGATTTTTTGTAGATTCAGATACCCATTTGTTATATTCCTATTTTTGCATAGAAATACTGATCTAGAATTGATTTTCCCAAATTGGCGAATGAGTCCCAATAGGCCTAAATTTTAGGTTATTCAACATTTTAGGCCTCCATTCAAGCTCCCTCAGATTTTTAAGTGCTCCTTTGTACTTTTCTAGTTTATTGTTCTAATTTATTTGCATTTATAGTTTATTTAGTGAGATATCATACATCATTGAGTTCAATCATTAGATCTTACATTGCATTTTTCTTTCCAAGTCTTAACTTGGAGGTGAACCCCTCATTAATCTCCAATCAGCCCCCAGGACAACCCTATTGCAAGATATCTTTCTCCTTTCCATTCTAGGATTACCCTTTAATGAAGTAATTAGAAAGAAGGTGTGCTTTATGTCCTAAGCCATATGATAGCACTCAACCCCATTTTTCAGTTGTTATAGGTTTGTTGAATTTAAACATTGTATTATCCATTCATCATTCTTTTCATACTTTCATTATTACATTTCAAGGTCTAATTGCCAAAATGGAGTTTAACCAAGGAAAACCTTGATTCACCCAAGAAAGAAACATTAAAAGTATATACAACCATTGAGGTAGGGTTGCACCATATATTTCTCATTATTATAAGGAATAATGTCTACACTATATCTCAATAACTACACAATATTTTTGGAAATGCTCATATGCGTCTTTTTTATTATTATACAATAGCCAAGCACCTACAAGTATCACTTACCCATACATGTGAGATAAATACTTTATTCTAACTAACTAGTAAAATGACATATACATCATATACACCGCAATACACTATTTATTATTATTTAATGCACTATATTACTATGTCTCTAGGTATAGTATATTCTATCTCTCCTATATAATTTTCACACTTGAAGCATAGAAGAGAAAGCATTAAAATACTCTAAAATAGTACAAATATGGCACCATTCTCATTCATCTAAGACACCATATATAATATTTTTTTGTTGCATTCACCACTATAAAAATCCCTCTTATTTTTCTACCATACATTCCAAGAGATATGAGGATGAAAATAATTCTTGTAGTTTTTCCTATCATTGCAAGTAAAAATATAATAAGCAACTCTCATATTCCTTGAAGAACCATACCTGCATGATAGTTTCCTTCCTAATTCTCAAATTGTATAATGAGGTGAATGTTAACATGTTACACCCCTTTCTCTCTCCTCAACTTTATCCAAGTTTTCACCCTTTTGTGCTACTTGCTTTGTTGGCTTATGATAGGAAATAATATTTTCTTTGTTATTTTATACTACTTCCTCATCCTCTTCTTGTTTTTTTCTTCCATAAATATTTCTTAAGGTTCTTGAACTTTTCTACCTTACCATTGTTTTCGTATTCATTACATATAATATATTGTAATGTAATTATTTTATTTATATATAAAATCATAATAATGTTTTTTTTTTCTACATTCATATTAATAAATGTTAAACAATGATATTTAAGAAAAATACCTAACCCATCCATATTTAGACAGCAAAAATGATAATGTAAATATTACTTATCAATACAGAGAGTTGAACTTCTTAAATTTTGAATATATTTACCCTTGATATGATGGTCTATATATTTTTAATTTCTAATTATACTTATTGGATTAAATCCATACAATAGAAATTATACTCACTATTAGAATTTAAAGAAACAATAACCCTACCTTTTCACTGCTTCCATAAAATAAAATAAAAAAATCTTCCTTTGCTATAGCTAAAGTACATATACTTTATCCTCCGTTTTCTATTCATCCCATTTCTCTTTACCCCTGACTTTATTTTCTTCTTACTCTTTCCTTTCTCTGTCTTTCTTAATTTCTTTCTTAATTTTTTCTTCCTCATTTTGTGAACTATTAATTACTTTGTTGGCCAGTTATCAAAGGAAAAAACAAATAATTCATATAAAATAAATGTCAGTTTGCAATGGACGTAAACCATTCGATATTTTCATCATCTAAATGCAAATTAAACTATGTATTTCATAAAAGGTTTTGACCATAAATTGTTTATAGTGGAGCCGCCAGCCACTCTAAAGTATTACCTGTTCCATTAAATATAAAACCTATAAATAATAAATTGATTTTTTCAGTCGACAACTGAGAGTTTTTTATTAGAAAGACGGAAACAATCCTGCATTTACATACATAGTTTTCTCCTTAATCCCCTAGACAAATAAATTAAGTATTCTATCTTTGCATTTTCTAGACATCTTTTATAGTAAATGAAACTGCTTTTTTGAATATAACTCTCAAGACGTTCTATTTCACATTTTATTAGGGAACGAAAAGGCTTAGTTCAGCATCAATTAAACCACTAAAGTAGAAGCATTCCAGGTATCTACCTCTTTATTTGTGAAAGCAAGCATAGTTTGTCTTTCAATCATACGGAAGAATGGCAAAAACATACATATTCCATGTACACATATTTTTAAATGATCCACGCTACTGAATATCTATTATAATGTGCATCTAGCATCCTGCATAATTAAGCTTATTTTTAAGATATCATATAATTTTAAATTCCTCCAACCCTTAATAGCATATATCAGCACATAAACTAAACTTTCAATTTTTTGGTTATGAAGTTACGACTTGTCAAATATAATTTATAGTTGTCGACAGCTTTGAAATGAATTAGCACCTCAAAACGACCGTGCAGCATCACAGCATCTTTTCAGTTTATGTTTTTCGTAACACGTGAATTCCACATTCATCTTCTCTAGTTCCAATATGCTTTCAAAAGTTCATTATAGTAGGAGAGGGGTCTATAGTGGAGCACCCTAATTTTTTGTTTGTCAAAATTCTATGTGAAATTTCTAATCACTCTAATTTTGGCAACAACAGTTTATTTGGCAACCTTTGCTTCTATATTTCGTTTTAGGCCACATCATTAAATATGATGCCACATCAGCATGCTTTTTGTTGAGGTATCCAAAAAAGCCCAAAAAAAAAGTGAGACTGATAGTGGTGCACTAAGTCATGTTTTATTGGTGTGCTGATGTGGCATCACATGATTTGTCACTTTGTGTACTTTATGGATAAAAAGTGTTTTGCAATTGGATATTAAAGTGCTCCACTATGAGACCCACTGAAGACTACTTCTATCCCCACTATTAGACTCTGCTCCATTATGGGTCCCTCTCCCCTATATACCTTTTGAAAAAAATTCAACGATCTTTGCTATATATCTACGCAGCTATTTGGTGTTGAACGCTCAGACTAAACTTGATATATCATTAATGTTTGCCAATGTATTGTATTAATGCTCTATACTATTCTTAAAAGATTTTACTTTACAAAAAGATATATAAATCTCAAAACGGCAACTAGGTACTCCTTTTGCCCGTGAGAGGGAAATTCTAACTATTTTTTTCCAGGGAGTATGAACGCATTTCTTTTGCAGCTGTCTTTTCTGTAGGAGGTGGGCAGAAGCGAATAAATAATAAACACAAATTGAGGCAAAAAAATATATAAAACTTTAATTGCATTGCCTAAAACAAAATGCTTACAACTGCCGCTATTTATGGAGGTCTTAGTACATTCTAGAACTTAGGCCGACATATTATATTTTATTATTTTACCTATTTTATCTCAATCCTTGTCCTTATCTAGAACATTCTAGAACTTTACATTTTCACATCATTTAGTATTGACAGTGTGGGAGAAATTACACACCAACACTCCCCCCTAATTTCTACAATGAATTCTCATTACATTCTCAGTCTCTTTCGTCAATGCTGCGGCATCAAAATTTTTATAGATCTAGCAATGGAACCTAGGAAATCCCATAATGCTATTGGGATGCTCTACCCATGAGCTCTGGTACACTTGGTTACCAGTCCATCGTCGGTTCAGGTGCTCAACACTTGTATTTTCACAGCACCTCCCATAGAGTCACACTACAGGTGCTCGGGGATCCTAATAAACTCTTAACATTTGTCACAAATGGTGACAGGATCACCTCCAAAATCTTGGTTAACTTCCTCCTGACTTCTGTCACAAATGGTGAGAGGATTTCCTCCTCAAATTCACTTGACATTTCCTTGCTTCGATCAGCCTTGCTTCAAGTAGTTTGGATCTTTTGACAGCAATCTCTAATAATCTGCAACTCTTGCTTGGCTGCAATTTCCTTTCTTTTGTGTATTCTTATTTAAAATCACGACTTCTACAGTCTTCACAATTCCTTTCACAAACTTGTGAGCTCAATAAAAATCATCTTTGACAAAATAAATCTTTACCTCTGTTTATTGCTTCAGGTTATGCTAACAGTTCCTCACTACCAACTATCTGGAATATTTTTGGGGGCTTCCTTCAGATCTGCAGCTAATCAAACAATCCTCAGCTGCGGTTGTGGCTTTTCAAACAAATCAGCGGCACCTCTGCAATTTACATGTGCTCTTCAAAAAACTACGATCTTGTCTGATGGCAAATTCTTTACGAAACCAATAACTGCAATCAGCGCTTTTCTGTCTCTTAATCTGGCTTGTAATTTCATCAATTTCTACAGTGGCTACGGCCTTGTGACTCCTTAAGGACTCAACGATCATCTCCAAATCAGCATCTCTACAGCTTCTTTATATTCTCCTTCGATCTGTGATCCTTTTGGCAGCGACGACATCCTTTAGCGAACACTGACCAATAGATGCCAGCGATCTTTAAATACCTTACAGCTATTTCTTTAGCATCCGCATTCTCCAACCAACAACCTTTTCTTTATGGTCTTCTATTCATTATGACAGCTCAAATAAAGTCTGCGGTCTCTTCTAACTGTGAATCTCCTTCTAACAGCGGTTGTATAATCTTAATGTTGACTGCCTCTCCTTAAAAACAGCAAGATCAACACAACTGACAGTTGCAGAACAATCACTCAGTATTTAACTGCCTCGCCAGGATCCTACCATTAGCTCTGATACCACTTGTAGGAGGTGGGCAGAAGCAAATAAATAATAAACACAAATTGAGGCAAAAAATATATAAAACTTTAATTGCATTGCCTGAATAAAAATGCTTACAACTGCCTCTATTTATGGAGGTCTTAGTACATTCTAGAACTTAGGCCGACATATTATATTTTATTATTTTACCTATTTTATCTCAATCCTTATCCTTATCTAGAACATTCTAGAACTTTACATTTTCACATCATTTAATATTGACAGTGTGGGAGAAATTACACACCAACATTTTCAAGAAGTGTATATAACATGTCTTTATGATTTTACTATACATTCTCAGAGCTTGAAAGCCTGCAAGGATGCTGAAGAATAAGATATTTCAACTAGATATTTTATGCATTACAAGAGCAACGCAAGTAAATAAGATTCTTGGCTGATTTTGTAAATATTTTCTTATGCTTACTTTTTTGGTTCATTGTCAAAAACCTGGTAACGAAATGATAGAATGGAAAACTTATTTGTTTATCGTTAACTTCTTTTGGGGCATTTAGACATTCAGCATCTTAAAAAATGTATTCAATTGCACAGTTCCTCGAGAAAACAGAAGAATCATATTGATGCTATTTTGCTATTAAAATGGTTTCTAATGATTATAGCTATTTGATGATTCTGACAAGTCTCAGATTCCATAGTTGGAATCCATAGATTCATAGAATATACACTTGAAGTAGAAACTTGTCGTAATATATTTTACATGTCATGTCAGTGATGAAGTGAATAAGGGCCTCACAAACATAAACAATAGTGCCAACTAAAATAATTTGTTATTATGTGTATGTTGTATACTACCGACAACACGTGCATCGGACAGTACTTTGAAACAGTGAATATGGTATCTACTAGCCCTCGCTTTTAGTATAATATAACCCCTTGCATGTTGGAACTACCTGCTTATCACGAGTTACCACTTTTGAAAAGTAATATTGTTTGTTTCGAGATTTTATATCACCAATACCCACACTCCAGATTCCGTTCATTTGATAAGAAAATTAGTTTCATGTTTTTTAACGAATGCCGAACAATTGCGTTACTGCTGTATACTTTGAATACTATGCTAAATGTACATCACATATCTACCGGGCAATTTATTTACTATCAATGGCTATGTCTTTAAAGAACCAAAAAATGCCTTCAATGTTTCCTGGTTAATTTAATAATTATAGAAAATGCAGTCGAGGACATAACTATGTTGAAGAGAAGATACTCTACATTGAAAGAGTAAGTGAAGAAGAAGAAGATAGAAGAAAATATATCAAAGGTCATCAATGATTCAAATTAGGAATTAAGAGAATCCAAAAAACTATTTCTTGTCACGAAATTTCTAGAATCTTAGTAGCATGAAATTTCAAAGAAGTGGGATTCTTGAGATAACAAAGTAATAGTGTCAATTGAGTTACAAATCATTCACAATTTCTATCAAAAAGAAGTTATCTTCTTAGCTAAATTATTTTTCTATTTAGCACTAGAAGTCTAGGTTATAATTACATATAAGAGTATAGTTAGTTGTTTAGACAAATATCGTATTATTATACTTTCCATGAGAGAGTACTCAGTAGATTGCACAATGCTTGCTATCTCCATGAGTGTAGTAAATGCTATTTTAGGAGTCGAGTGGCTCACTATATTAAGAACAATTGAGATGAATTTTTAGAAACTATTTATATATTTGCATAGAAGGTATGATAATTTAAATTATAGGGATGTAGTCAATAGTAGTAACCATACTTCAAATGCATGATTGGCCAAGGAAAAGATGAATAGAATCAATTTGATCCAAGATGATTTATAAATAATGATAATGAAGGTTAATGGATTAGGAAATATAGTGTTATGTTATCCAAGGAACCATTCAAAGTCGTAATGTAACAAGCAAGATAATTGACACTTATACAATCATGCAAATAAATATTTCTCTTCCATAAATTTTTTTTTTGAGAGAATGAATCTCAAAGTTGAAATATTACATCATAAATTAAATAATAAATAAATTAACATGTAAATGCAAATTAATAGATTATTTAAAAGTTAGTAAACTTTATAAATTAATAATTAGTTGCAAACTTGCATTCACGTAGGATAGTTGTTTCACAGAAAATTAAGGCTATAAAAAACCATTGCAACGTAATGTGAAATATCAAATTTTGTAATCCTGATTCAACAATATATTCTATATTATTCTTCAACAAATGGAATTTCAATACTTCATCAGAGCAATAATTTTCTATGCCTATGTTTGAAGAATTGTAACACCATCATGGGAATTCTATGTGAGGGATAATAGAGCCTCAAGAGAGCTGCATTCCTCCAAATGAAATTTAATTGTAGTAGTGCAGCGATAAAGAGCAAGTGTCATGTGAAAGAACTATTGGTGAAGGAAGGCACCAAAGTCATGCATCTGATATAATTTTTTAAATTTTTTTCTGGGCGTATGGTATGCTGAAGAAGAATAAGTTGGAAGCAGTTTGTATTGAGTCGATCATGTTCACGCCTGTGGCACAAAGCTACTGATGAGAAGATTTTCTTAGAGGAGTTGGAGACTCTTTTGATTCATTATAGAAAGTTAGAATGCATATGATAATATATTGAATTCTGGTGCTGGCGATCAATGTTTCTGGGCTGATTGATCCTTGTAAAATTGCGAAACTAAACAGAACTATTATAATAATGGTTGAGGGTGTGTATAAAGAAAATAACAATGCTCAAAAGCACCTCGTTTACACGATTTAGTCGCAGAATCAAACTCATACTATGTCAATTTTAATGGTGTGATTCTTAGTAGGTTTTTCACTTAAATCATGAAATATAATCAAGATACCGTGGCCGCAGATTTCATTTTGGTATGTTAATTTGGGTTTATTGGATGCAATAGAAACTTTGTTGAGTGCAATAAGACAGATGTAGCGAGAGTGGACATTGGTGGAAGAATATGAGCCATGCAATAGAGGTATGCGTTAAGGAGAATAGTTCGAATAAGGTATATATATTTATAATAATAGCATTCAAAGGAACTCCTATATATATTCTGTTCTATGAGTTCGTGGTTAAGAAGTAATAAATTTTTTAAAGGTGATAAAGTTCATTATAATTATCTACTAATATATA
>VDFB02289093.1:19655-40679 GCA_007258455.2 Sequoia sempervirens | reverse complement strand
ATCGTCTGGCCGGTCTTGTGGCTCACCAAACTGATGCTGGACTTTCCCTGGTAGGTATCTCTCCACCATCGTATGCTCTCACCCTTACATAAAGCGGTCATGGCGGGTAAAGAATATTTGATCTGCATCATTGGCCCATCTAGGGTGACCAAGGTACGGGTGCCATGTAAAAACCTACATATCATCCAGAACCCTCCTCTAATGAGGAATCTTGCGCTCACCTGTGTGTGTAAAAGACACACCATCTCTGTAACGCCACACTAGAAGATCATCATGCCCCATTGGCACTGCAACGACTCGCGGTCGAAGAACGGTGATGTGCTCCCACGCCCGCACGTGAAGGAGTGTAACACCTACTCCAAGTGCTCTGCCATCAAGGTAGAAATACTCTTGTAAGTCCCTATAAAGGGAAGCTAGAAGAACATGCCCCCATGCAAAATAGACTGGTCTATCGTGAACTATCTGCTCCCAGCAGAGCCCCTAGCCAAGACTAAAGTATCGACCTCGTCGATCTGGGGAAATGAGACTTGAGATGATCACTGCAACCACTAGAAAAAATGGTGATGTGAGTGTCCTATGGTGCTCCAGCTCTATCTGGCCCTCATAAAACATAAGCTCATATGTGGCAAGGACCGAATGACAAGCGTCCCGTCTGACATCCATATTGAAAATAACTTGCTGACCATGAATTGACAATCTAAGGATGTGCCACAAGTCCTCTAAGGTGACAGTGGGCTCACCAGTAGGAAGGTGGAAGGGCGAGGTCTCACTGTGCCATCTCTTGAAAAGCACTGACATCATCCCAAGGTGGGTCCACATGGGTTTGCTGTAAGCAATGTACCATAGACCCATGTCCCGCAATCGATCCTGCTCCTTGTTGCTCAAGTCTTGCAGGTAACCAAAAATCTCCTGCAATTTGTGCTCCCAAGAATAGAGCTCCCTCATCACATCCTACATCAGGGAAGGTCGCCATGTTAAAATTTTTAAGAAATTTTATTCTGAGCATCCAAAAAACTAGCCCAGCGTCGCTATCTGTGAAGGTGTCATAGTTTAAAATTTGCAAACTACAATACTGGAGTGCTAAACTTTGAAAGAGCACTGTCGCGTCGCACTTTTAAATGCCCCCGCTGGAGATAGCATAAGCGTCGGAGTTTGAAGTTTGTTTCCAAACTCCAAACTCCACCGCCACGGTGCATTCTGTGATGGCAGGCCAGTTTGGACACTGAGTGGTGCACTTTGAAATTTGAGTGGTGCTATATAGCACCACTGCAAAGAAGCTAAGTTTAAAAGCATTAAATAAGAATTAAAATTGAAAAATGAAGCTTAAGTAAGGATCACTTACCGGTGCCCCAATGTTGGGAGGTTGCTAGTTTGTCCGGACTTGATCGGAAATGTGCATCAGAAGCTGTCATTGCGCCATCTCGTCGGAATGTCAGAGCTCAAATCACAAAATTGTTAAAAGGCTATGTGTGAAAATGAATCAAAAGTGACCCTTCGGAGCCTTTTTAAGCTTGAAAATTAGGGTTTTTTTTCACCCTATTTGGTTGTCCTGCTAGGGTTTTGAGCTCTTAAACTTGTGTTTGTTTGGTTGAGGCTTGTTTTACATTGTTTTATTGCATTTAGACATGTTTTTGGCCTCCTAGAGCCTTTCTAGACCTGTCGGGCACCTTGTCCTCTTTTTTTGCGAGATCACCCAAAAATCAAAATTTTCATCCAATCTCTCGAGGGGGCAGTATATTGGCATGTTTTCTCTTGCTGGGGCAATAGTGGGGAAAAATTTAAAAAATGACTTTTTTTTTGGCTTTGATCGAGACCATTTATTCTTTGAACCAACACAACAAGTGTATTGCTTCAAAGAGGGGCAAAATGTAGACACGTAAAATGTACCAATTAACATTGGACATCTGATCCTGACCACTAACATCACTTCATCTTGAATAATCCTTTGGTCTAATCAATTAATCAAATTCTTTTATTTGATTAAATTCATTAATATTCCTCTCTTAATTAAATAAATAAATCAATTATCTAATTAAGTCATCCTTTCTTGATAATTAAATTAACCAGTCTGATCTAATTATCCTTATTTAATTAAATAATTAATTTTATTTGATTAAATCTCTAAAGTCTATAGATATTAAATTAAATAAATTAAAAACTTATTTAGTTTAATCTAACATCATTTCTTTTAATTAAATAAATCAAAAGTCCTTATTTAATTAATTCTTTATCATATTCTTCTCATATTTGATTTAAATAAATCCACAAATTTAAGTCAAATAGGTCACATCATTTAATCCCTTCATTAAATTAATTAACTTTGATTAATTTAATCTCTTCTCATGTCCCATCCTGCATCTTTTACCCTTGCACATGAAAATAGAGTTATTTGATTTATTAAATCTCTATTTTCTTCAACAAGGCATCTTTAAAAAAATATTCCTCAAATTTGAATTCAAAATCCAAGTGGACTTTTTCCTTCCAACAAGGCATTTACTCCACCTACAAAGTACTTTTTCCTTAAGCCAAGTGGCATTCAATGCACCTTCTTTCCCTCTTACATGTCATTTCAACAAATTCAAAATTCAAATATTGGCATTTATTGGCACATTGATCAAAACTTGCACATCCTTGGCCCTTTCAAATGTTGACAAGTGAAACTTTTCCATTGGATGAAATTTAGTCCCACATTGCTCTATTTTGGACATCTCCTCAACTTGACATTCTATAAATAAGAAGCTAATCTCCTCATTTGATCATCCACAATTTGAGTAAACTTACTATGCTCAAATATTTAGCAATCTTCATCCATATTTTCAAATTTGTAGCTATGTTATGCAGATTCTTGTCTTGAAGCACTCATCACTCTTCATCAAAGTGGATCACAACCTTCATAAAATCATCAAAGCTAGCATTGGAGTTGGGAAAGGGCCAATTTTCACATCAAATTGGCACCAATTCCCTCAAGAGATCAAGAATTTACATTGCTTTCATAGGATTTAATCTCTTTTATTGATTTCTCATTACATTTCTTTCATTTTCCTATTTTGAGCATTGATAAATGGATTTCTTGAGGAATCTACATTCTAGCTTTCATTTGAATCTAATTTTTTATTTTTTTATTGTGTTCTTGCAGGTTTAGGATGTAGGTTCACAATTCTATCTTCTATCTTCTTTCTATTCCAGTAGTGAGCCTGGGCTGTGAGCCTTTCTGGACTGTGTGTCCTATTTTGGTAGTGAACCTCTTTATACTGGTTTTTCAATTACTTCTATTGTGAGCTAATCCTCACTGTGGTTTTTCCCTTCTAGGGTTTTCCACGTAAATCTAGTGTTGTCTTGTGTATGGTGTTTTATTTTTTTTATCTGTATTTCATGTTTAAACATTATAATAGATTAAGGGTTTAATGAATGCATGTGGATCTAGTTATTGTTGAGAGTTTTTACTTTTAAATGGATACAAATGATTCATCCCCCTCTTAGTTGTCTTCATTCAACACAAACAACAATCAAATGGAGGAAATAAAGAAATAACATTTCATATGAAAACAATCTTGAAAGAGCAAATGGAAAATAGTTGAGGAGACTCATATTTAAGGTATCAAAAGTTTGTTTGAAATTAGTTTTTAGTTATTTATTAATTGCTTAGTTAATTAATGTTTAGATATACTATTTTCATATTTTTGTTTATTCCCTTTAATTTAATAATTCATCTCTCCTTCTTAGAAGTTAATTAAAGAATACTTGATATATGTTATAAATCATATGTATAAACTTTGAGTCTTAATGTTCAACTCAAAATTATAAAGTAATAGTCATGAGATTGAGATAGGAGTTTGATGGCCTATTTTTTTTTTTTTTTTAAATTATCAAGAAACTAAACAAATCAAAATTAAAAATTAGACTTGATTATTGTTTAAACATGTTTTGATATAAAAAGAATATCGATAGTTGGGATGAGAACAAATTGTTCAAATTAAATCTTAGAATTGATACTTTTGAATTTAACAAGAAATGTCATAGTCAGATATATAAAATGAAGTGTGAGATATTAGGATCACTATGTTGTTGTTATCTTCTCAGGTTATGAAACTAAACATTGTACATAAACAATTAAATAATTAGACGTATTTAGATTTAACATTACTCAAATATTTAAATTTTGGAGAATTTTTATATGTAAAGAAAGAGAAATTTGGATAGTAATTGATTATTCAATTTGTTTTTGAATTAACACGAGTTATACATTTATGATTATTCAATTACTTTGTTCCTTAGTCTTGGTGATAGAGTGCTAGTTATACTATATGTTAGAATGTAAAACAAATTCATGAACATATTTATCTCCTTTAATGTTTCTTTCTTTTAGACTAAATAGTTTCCCTTAGTTAGAGGTAATACTAAAGTTAACCCTAGACTAGTTTTTCACCATTCCACTCTCATTGATAAATAATGTTCCAACACTAGGAAATCATTAACTCATGTACTTTAGAATATTAACTTAACTTAAGTGATCAGGATTTGAAAAGTATATAGCAATGGAAGTGCAATTAGCATATTTATTTTAAGTAAACTTGTTTGCTTTGGCATAGAAATTGTTTTCATTTAAAATAATTATATATTGTAGAAATATTTCCTTTTGGTTAATTGAAAAAGGTTAATATAAGTTATAAAAAATTTATTTATATTTATTTTGGTTACTCGTTAAACTTTCCAATCTAATAAAATATATTCACTAGCTATACCTTAGGCACCTTGGAAGGAGTTGGGAATTTCTTGATTAGAACTACTTAGAAAATAATGTAAACTAGGTCCTTCCTATGAAAGTTAAAGCAATACAATGACATCATAAAATTGATGCCATCGATTGCAAGTAAGCATCTAAAACTTAAACTTATCTTCGTGAGAATAGAAAATTGAAAAAAACTGAGATTGTGTTCATTTAGGGTTGAAAAATTTAGGGCATGATAGGAAGGGTTGTACCATATAGGGGCTTTCCTTGGTCAAACCTTGTGTTGGTATTTCTACCTCCACAATGGAAAAATTGATGATAAAGAGAGCTATCATTTTGAGGGATAGAAGCTAAATGATATTGATAAAAAATTCTACCTCCATAATTTGATTTCCTGATAAGTGATAAAATAGGCCATGAAATGCATAATTTAGGAAATTAGGAGCACGATTAGGTCCAAGCACATAGGAGGGAGAAAAATCTAGTGTGAAATTGTCAAGGGTGACAATTTATGATGCTACATTTAGCTCCCACTTTAGTGAGAATATGAACTTACTCTTAGACTCAAGTTAAAGTAATAATACGTCAAGAGGGGTTCAATTGTCCAAATGTTGAAGAGATAAGATGACACTGAATCTAGGGGAAGTGCACAAGCCCCTAAGATTCAAGATCCCTTAGAAAACCAACATAAGGACAAAGGAACACACATGTGAAGTGAAATTCAATATGAAAAACAAAAAGCATACACAATGAAGACACATAACATAATATAATACAAGCATAATGAAACACAAACACGATGCAAACACATAACATACAATAATCACAAAACAAAAACATAGGGTTAGTACTAAAAGGATTCAAGTTGGTAAGGTAAAGAGACCATAGTCTTAAATTTGTGTCAAATACCAAACATCATCCAAAGAATGTGCTATCTAAAGAAAATGGTGCTCTCATAAGGATGTAAAGTCACTCATGATCTACATAGATCTTCTAGCTAGCAAGCTACGTTATGCGAGGTGCCCATGCAATATGATGGGTCTCGCAAGACTAGCAAGATGCATTATGCTAGGTATCTCATGAAACACATGGCTCTATTGGAAAGCAAGTTATGTTTTTCTAGGTGGCCATGTTAAAAATTCTCTAAACTCATAGACCAAAAAACTCTATTATGATAGGACTATGCAAACCACACTTCAAGAAGCACACAAAAATCACCTCAAGGGGTACACCAAATTTAGTGTCACAGGGGACAAATAAATTCTTAACATCATAGGGGATGAATTGATAACCATGCCCTAGGGGGCATTACAACAACACCACCACTAAAGGGGTATCTCAAAATTCAAATCTCACAAGACGTCTATGAAATAACTAGGGGATATGCCCCCCTTAAAATGTCAACATACTTGTTACGTTGGTATTTTAAGGAATAAGAGGGGAATATGGGATCCTTGAGGAGAATGCAAACCTCCCAAAACTACTTATCCTTGCCCCCCAAGTTTAAGGACAAGGACAACGACATAAAAGACTATCATTTTGCTACTATGGATGAAATCTGGTTCCACCTATGATTGTACCACCATGAATGGAAATGAGAAAACACATAAAATTACAAATGCCACATACTAAGGAACAACACCATAGAATAAAGATCATTATTGCTTAAAAGGATTAGGTGTATCAACACATGGGAGAGCAACATAATCACTAAGTTTTTGCATTTTATTACTCAAGACCTAACATTCATTGGTAGAATGACCATGCACTCGATGATATGCACAAAATGAGTTATTGTCATAAAATTTCTTTCATGTTTTCAAAGGAAGAGTAATCAAGTGGGATTTGAGAAGCCTAAAAAAAATATGTTCCTACTCAGTAGGAGACATTATTTTCTCTTGTGAATAAAAGCTTGCTGGCTTACCACAAGATGTCATAAATATAGTAGATGATAGAGCATTATATGAAGATGGGGACGAAGGTTGGAAACCTAGACCTTGTTTAGAAAAGTATGGTATAAAATTCACTTGATTCTATCATGTTATACCATGTTACAATTATCCATTTTTAAAAAGAATTTTATATCCAAACTTATAACATCCTTCCAAATTAGATGAAGAAGTCTTATCTAAATTCTCATGAGAATAATAAGTTCTTTCACGAGAACACAATCCATTTTAAGTTTTTTAAAGTTAGGCATATTCCACAAATGAGGGATGAAAGTTAAGGAGCCCCCATCACCATCATTAAATGATGTCTTTAGATTTGTTGATATAGAACATGATTGATAAAATGAAACACGAGACTATTTAGCTTTAGACAATGAGATTTTGTACTCTCCCATAAAGGAGGGTGTAAAATCTAATGAACCCTAATCATAATATAAGAATTTTGTTATTGGTGAGATACCATCATGATTATCTTCAACATGAATAGGTTCTACCTTTGAAGTTTGGATCAAACTATTAAGAGAGTTGGAAGTGTTATGATCATCTTGGATTTGTGAATTATAGCTTTATTCATCTACTTCAACTGTATACATCTTGTTGTTATATTCATATTTCATCTCATGTTGAAGAGTAGACGAGACCCCCTTCATAGCATGAATCCATAGTCTATCTAGGAGAAGATTGTATGAAAGAGGTCTTGGAATGATATGGACAGGGGTAGGTAAAACCACAAGCACTACCTTAATGGGTAACATGATCATCCCCAATTGTTTCTTACTAACATTGTCAAAGCCATGAATAGAAAGATCATTAGGTTGTATAAGATTCTTATCCACACCAACTTTATCTAGAAGATCAATACTACAAACATCAAGATCCAATCCATTGTCTATGAGGGTACACTTAACTCCATTTTTATTAATGACCACCATTATCATTAATGCTTCATATTTATTTTGGATCTCAAGTGAGGGTAATTCAAGTTGAGGGAATGCAATACCAAATTCTTTCACTTGCATACAATCAAACAAGGTGGCTACATCATTTAGTTTAACATAAGTTGATACATCAATCTTCTGTAAAGCTTCTTAGAGCATCTTGTGGTATGTAGGTAATGTTTGAATCAAGTCCCAATGGGAAATCTTGGCTAGAGTATTACAAATTCTCCCAACAAGATCATATTCTTTACCACTCCGATGAGGAAGATTAGGTGGGGGTGCAAGATATGGTTGAGGTGATGGAATTGATGTTGGTGTTTGTCTTGGATGCTTGTTATTTCTAGTGTTATATGTGTGAGAAACTGTGTGATAACTTGGTTGCTGCAACATGTCTTGTTGCACATGATTACTAGTGAGTTATTTTGTAAAGTTTAGGATATTACCATGAGGTTTTGGAGATCCTATAATGAGAGGTGATTTAGGAGGTCTAATAATTAGATGAATTTTAGGAGGTCCAATAAGTAAAGGAGTTTTAGGAGCTCCAATAATTAAAGGAGATATAATATCCAATTGTGATTACATAACCTTAGTTGAGTTAACTACTTGTTGATGATATTCTATCGATGAAGGTAAAATGGTGGAAAAGGTGGATGTGGTCCTAGGAGATTTTACTCTAAGGTTTTGGGCACATTTCCAAACATTTCATTTAGGAGATGGTTGGAGGTGGCGGGGGTTTGATGAATTTGGACAAGGTATGACTAAATTGCAACTTGAAAGGTGAATCAACTTGCCCTTGACCAAACTTGAAATAAATTTAGGAATGAAATGCAATGTTTTAACTAGGCTATGCAAATAGCTATTCTTATGTAAAAACACCAGATCTAGAATGTCACAGAAAAATTTAGACTTCAAAAATGGATTGAGCAGAGTACTATGCACTTGTGATATAAATTTGAGCTTGATTTTGGTGGACATTGTTTCCAAGGGTGATAGTGTCCTTGTGGATGAAATTTCAATCTATTTTCATATTCATCTAATGATAGATCACAACCATCTTTCCTCGGTTGTTGCATTATCTGATCTTCGTTAGGTTTTGAAATAATTGAGTTTTTGTATCTTGTCAAAGTGTAGGGTTTACATGAAAAAATGAATAACTGACCTTCAAACTTCTCCCATTCCTCTTCATACTAGAATATTTCACATTCAAAGAGAGAGGAAGGGTTGTGCCATATAGGGGTTTGTCTCAGTCAAACCCCATATTGTTGTTTCCACCTCCAAAATGAAAATATCAATGAAAGATTGTTGATTTGAGGGATAGAGGCTAAATGATAAATGAATGATGTATCAACAATGAATTGTAACTCACCACACAAAAATGGCTTCCTTGAAGGATTGAAGTCATGCACATCTCCTCAAGTTTTGATTGTTGTTGGATTGATTTTCTTAAATACCTACAAGGGTTAGATCTAACTAATAATATGATAACATAAACATGAAAAAACTCAAATACATTTTGACATGATGCTTTGATGTTGAATTACTATAATAAATCTACTCTTGACTTGCTTGATAATTGCTTGATCATGAATTCTCCAATAATTTCCTAGACGATTTCCCTTAGTTTTCAAATGATGAAATGACTATGTATTTCTATCCAATTATTCTAATTTCCCAAAAAATAAATCTCAATAGTCAACATTAGACATTTGAAATTCAAATAATAAAATGTCGACTTCGACATATTCAATTTTGGAGGAAAAATAGGGGGACCCCAACCCTTTTTTTAGGACTTAAGGTGTTGGTGACAAAATGTTAAATGAATGATTTGGTTTTCTACTTGCAATTTTTTGATAAATGTTTAAATGGGTCACATAATGCATAATTTAGGAAATTAGATGTTCAATTAGGTCCATGCATTTAGGGGGAGCAAAACATAGTGTGAAATTATCATGGGTGACAATTTAAAATGCTACATAAATAGCCCCCACTTTAGTGAGAGTATGAACTTACACTCAAACTCACACTAAAGTATAAGAATATGCCAAGAGGGGTCTGATTGTTTGAATATTGAGAGATAGGATGATAATGAATCTAGGGGGAGTGCACAAGCCCCTAGGATTCAAGGTCCTATGGCAAGACAACATAATCACAAAGGAACACACATGCATGTAATGTAGTAAGACAACAAAAAAAATACGTGAAAAAAAATGAAGCATACATGATCAAAACACATGGCATAACATAACATAAAGATGACTACAAAATAAAAAAAACACGATGCAAACATGAAGGATACGTGCACAACAAAACACAAGGTTAGTAATAAAAATGATTAGTGTTGGTAAGGTAAAGTCACCTCAATCTTAAATTTGTCTCAAATACCGAACACCATCCATCGAATAAATGATAGACAAGGAATGCTCCCTTGAGGACTAGAAAGTTGCATTATGCCAAATCAATCATGAGCCACATGGATCTACTAGATAGTAAGCTACATTATGCTAAGTGTTCATGCAATATGATGGGTTCCAAAAGGCTAGAAAGCTACGTCATGCTAAGACACTCATGGCTCTACTATCAACCAAGTTGCATTATGCTCAGTGGCAATGTTAAAAGGGGTGCTCAAGTTCATGAACTAGCAAGCTACGTTATGCTGGATCCATGGACTATCTTGCCAAATTTTTAACGTCCAAGAGGATGAACAAGCCTCATCTAAGAAGGTACATAAAAATCCAAGAGGACAAATGACAAACTCACCTAAGAAGGTGTATAAACATCCAAGAGGACAAACAACAATCTCACCTAATAAGGTGCATACATGTCTAAGAGGATAAACAATAAACTCACCTAAGAAGGTGCATAAACATCCAAGAGGAAAAATGACAAGAACACTTAAGAAGGTGCAATAAACATCCAAGAGGATGGATGACAAAGCCAAACCTCAAGAGGTGTTATAAATAACACCACCACAAAGGGTGTTTTACAAAAATGACAAAATGGCATTGCTAAATACATGAAGGGTTATGTTGCACCTTAGGGAATATCACACATGATACCACCACTAAGAGAAGAAAAATCATGGAACAAAAGAACACACTTTAGGGAATAGTGGCCATAGGATTACCACCAAAGGGAACATCATATGCCAAGAAAAGTCACACCATTAGGGGACATAAAGCCAAACACCACCACAAAGGAGACACTAACATAGATCAAGAAGGCCACACTTTTTTAATAAGGTCACACTTTCTAGGAGATGTATGATATCATCACTACAAAGGGACCATTATTTGTACAAACAATTAGTGGGGGAATATATGCCCCCCTTAAAATGTTAGTGTACTTTCTAAACTAACATTTTAAGGAGATACAAAGGGATCCCTTGCTAGAAGGAATACACCTAACATAAGGCTGCCTAACCCCTTGTCCCCAAGTGTAGGGACAAAGGTGAGCCAAAAATGGATGATCATATGGTGCTCATTGCAAGATGAATATTATTGCATAAAAAATAATTTATACCCCCATGCATGGTAGTGAGCATCATGTGAGGCTACAATGACCACATGACAAGGAGCAAAGAAAATGTGTATTATTTTATTATTTTTTCAAATCTATAATTGTAGGGATCAAATTCTTTCAATTTCATCTTTAAAACATGACATTCATCTGTAGTGTGTCAAAATATTCTATGATACATGCACAATATGATGTGTTTTTGTTCTTTCGCTTAGTATCTCTTCATTCTTGAACGAGTGGTAATGTAATATATCCTAAGTTTAGAAGTGTAGCTAAAGTACATTTGGTCTCAGACAAAGGATGTGGATTGAGTAACACACATTTCTTAATAGTACCATGAACCTTGTGTGGTGGAGAAAATGTTTGGTGTAAAGGTGGAGGACCTTGGTATCTGATGTATTTGGTATCTTTAGATGGTTTTTGTTACAAAATTGAATGAATTTCATGTTCATCCTTTATATCAAATCCTTGTTTTCTCAAGATCCTAAAGCCTTGGCCATAACATTTCTCCAAGCTAACAGATGTGTTTTCAACTTTCACTACTGAATTTGACACCATTTTCTGATAGATGTTGACAAGGAGTTACGACGAAGCCTTTGTCACAGGTATAGAAACTTCGTCGGACCTTTTCGGTGATTCTTCTGTTGCGTTCGTCATAATTTCAATGAAACAATGCAATATTTTTTTTAAAAATACATTCATTGAAATGTACCATCGGTGAGAGATCAAGGAAGTCGCGTCCCTTCGTATTCAAATCACAGGAAATTATTTTATTTGGTCATTTTCCATGCTTATTTTATTATTGATGCAAAGTGGCAGGGGAACACAATCTCTTAAGAGCTTCTCTCAAATACTCTTAGATAGACTCATTAATACACCATAAAACTAATGAGCAACTTAAGCACTATTTTAACTCCACACACCCAAATGCAATCAGGAGGCTTGAAAATGACTCAAAATATCTTAACATGGCTAAGCTAAGCCAACAAACAAGACTTCTCACTTGGGAACACTCTTTCATCTATCGCTGCCATATTAGGCCTTGTAGACCTTGTAGCCCTGTCTAATGGGACAATCAACATAAAATCCTTCTAATGACTAAAACCAAACCAAACTCATTGGTTTTTGACACTTGATACTATCCTCCACAAACCCTCAAAACCAAAATTTTTGACTCCAACACAAAAGGCAACAAATGACTTGTTTTCTAACCATACTTGCATTGAAAAGTGTCTTTTAGGCCTTGTAGCGTTAGAAAACAGGTCATTTATTGCCTTTTGTGTTGGAGTCAAAACTTGTGGTTTTTAGGGTTTGTGAAGGATAGTATCAAGTGTCAAAAACCAATGAGTTTGGTCTGGTTTTAGTCATTAGAAGGATTTTATGTTGACTGTCCCATTAGACAAGGCTACAAGGTCTACAAGGCCTAATATGATAGCAATAGATGAAAGAGTGTTCCCAAGTGAGAAGTCTTGTTTGTTGGCTTAGTTTATCCATGTTAAGAGATTCTGAGTCATTTCCAAGCCTCCTGATTGCATTTAGGTGTGTGGAGTTAAAATAGTGCTTAAGTTGCTCATTAGTTCTATGGTGTATTAAGGAGTCTTTGTGAGAGTATTTGAGAGAAGCTCTTAAGAGATTGTCTTCCCCTACCACTTTGCATCAACAATCTACTGTAATCATAAAAATAGATGAAAAGTGCAAAGGAAAGAGCTAGCCAAGCTACATCTCTAGAGCGTAAAAAAAAACCACATGCAAGAAACATAAAAAAAGAACAAACCAATTTTTGGATGAATACAAAATGGTGCCTTCATCAAGTGATTCATATGCTTTCACACCTGACACATGACATTAAGAAAGTCTTCCTCTATGAAATTAACAATGAAACGAATCTTAAGTTTGAAGCATTAATATCGTTTACAACATTTATGATCAAGAATGAATGTAAGTAGAGAAAATTTTGCATACCTACAGATGGTACAAAATTTCATGGTTAAGTCGAAGCCTCCCATCAACAACAAGATCCAAATATCCGTGTATCTATCTCAATCGAGCCTCTAAACCCTTCAGAGCTGTCAATTTTTCCACTAACCTATTATGCACAAAAGTCAAATTTTAGAGTTGTCACCACTAAAAATAGAAGAAACAGAGCTTTGAAACCAAATCCACACACAACACAATGTGGTATTCATACAAATCCATACAAATAAACTAAACTCAGAACATTGGAATGGAAACAACTTAAAATTATGATGTAGAGCATGGATTCAGGGTATAAAGAATCATTTTTCTTCCACCATAGTGAAAAGTTAACACTTTCTTTCATCTTTGCATATTGGTTTGATGCTTCAAACGATGCATTTCTTATATTGAAAAGTGCATTACCTTATTGAGCTTCTCTTTGTTTCGAGAATAGTTTAATATTCTCTACTTAACAAGGCCAACCATGTGATGGTGGAAGCTCATTTGGTCCCTCCCCCCCCCTCACATCACTCTCAATTCCCCATACCCAATCATATAACATTAATCATTCATTCATCCATTAATAACATATAACATTCATTCATTCATCCATTAATAACATATAACATTCATTCATTAACATATAACATTCATTAATTAACATATTCACATTCATTCATTAACATATAATATTCATTCTTTCAGTTTTTACATATTATCAAAAATATGGTTGTCATGTTATGATTACAATCACTTTTTTTTTGTTTCTTTTTCAAAGCTACATAAAGTTGAAGTGGAGTATCATTTTCTAAATCAATATGTGTCCCCCCTTTAGTGGTTCTACCCTCTGCTCATGATCTTGATGTACGCCTAGTCGTCTGCTCATGATGTGGAGGCCACCTCAAGGGGGGGTCTGCTGCAATAAAAAAGAAATGTTAAACTGAATATGTTTTATTATTATTGTTACAAGTATTTCATTAATTAAAAAAATATTAGAGTGGTTCTCTTTACCTGATGGGTCCACATCATGTTCTTGAACTTTTGTTATAGACTCATGCTCAACATGTTGAACACCCTCTAAATCCCTGATCTGTAGTTGAAACACGAAAGGTTACATTAATTAATACACCAATTGAAATTAAATATGTTTAAGAGAACATGAGAGTGGTCCTCTTTACCTGATGGGGCCACATCATGTTCTAATCTTCTCTAGCCTGATCATGCTCAACACGTTGATGATGCTCTACATGCTCTAAAGTTGAAACACGAAAGGTTACATTAATTAATACACCAATTGCAATTAAATATGTTTAAAAGAACTTTAGAGTGGTCCTCTTTACCTGATGGGGCCACATCATGTTCCTAATCTTCTCTAGCCTGATCATGCTCAACATATTGATCACGCTCTACATGCTCTAAAGTACCGGGATGCACACCATGAATTTCATCTAGAGGTTGTGCTCCACCATCACTAGGCTGCATTCCAATGTGATGTGCAGTATTATCATTGCTTGAATGTTTAAAACAAATAGGCATGTAATTAATTTATGGTGTAAATTAATATTGAATAGATTGCACAAGTATTCAATTTTAAATAAATTTTATTGAGTTTATTTACCTCCGTGTTGGATGTAGTGGAAGGTTGTGTTTGCCCAGTCAAGACTCTTAGGCCTTCAACCATGGCTCCATAGCCTTGTTGGAAGGCAATCTTCAGGTCATCTTTTGTGGGAACTCTGTTGAATTTAGAGCCCTACTTTTTTGCATAAGATCATGAATTTTGCTTCTATGGTGTAATAAAACCAAAATTGTTTTCAATTTATTATTTGGATACTATATTTCATTTATTGATACTTACAATTTGTGCGGCTAATTTCATATAACCACCAGAGCCAAGTTTGTGTTGCCCGTGTTTTTCTAGTCTTTCCTTTGTTTCCTTTGATGTGTCAGGCAACCTATGAAAAGTTTGAAATACGTTAGATTATATAAAAAGAAAGAGTAATCAGTATATAATTACATTGTTGATAGTATCACATACCTTCCTTGGCTTAGTGGTGTGTTTCTTTTTTTCTTTTCAGCCTTCTCCTTTCCATCCAACACCAGGTCCTTCCACTCCCTCTTCAGAATCATGGGGGGACGCTCATACTTTTTTCTTCTTCTCTAAATGTGACCTATATTGTTCCCTCCCATACTTTAGATAGGTACCAACTTTCTGAAGGACCTTGGTTCGGTTGAATGTTTTACACCGAACAACACAACTAAATGGTTAATGAGCTCATCTTTTAAATCTTGATTTTGGGCATTCCACTATGTACGTATGGTGGGCCCAAAGAGCTCCAATGTAATATCACTTAGATGTTTATAAAAAAAAAATTTCTTGCAAAATGATCATGGGGTCAATAGTCTAAAAAGAGTGATCAATAAGTAAATTTCAATTGGATCATGTATAATAATAATTAAAACATTTTAAAGTACTTGGGACCCTCTCTATCTTTATGGGAATGAAATCCTCGGTCACCACAAGTGTGACCGGAAATGTTCCCGTACTAGTAATATGGGAAGATCCAAGAAATGCTACTAAAACATCACCAGTACTAGTGGCCTCTGCATCCCTAGGTACATGTCCTGACACATGTTTTGGAATGTGCTCGCTACCAGAGGGTGCATTAACGGATGCCTGCATGGTATGTGTTGCCGACATTTCAGAGAACAATATAGGCACGGATGATGGGGTCAGATGATGTGATGTATGTGTAGGAAGATTAGGATGGACACTTGTACCAACCCCTACTCCTCAGGCAACACTTGCAGTGCCCTGATCATGGCTAGGAGCATCATGAGGAGGAAAATAACCCTATAAAAACAACACATATTTTAGTTCATGACATAAAAAAGTACAAAATATAAAACCATGAATGAACTTATGTTATAATTAAAGACCTCATGACAAATTACTTGCAAGTTTTGTAATCTCTTAGTCAATATTTTAACCCTCTCTTTTATCTCATCTGTTTGAGGCACTATGAACATCAACTTAACCATTTCTTCATTGCATTTTTTTTGGATCTTCCTTATCGTATCGAGAGGGTTTGCTAAATAAGTGATGTTATCATCACAAAATATTGACTGCACCTCACTATGGATGCTCTCCTCTACTACTGGTTCCTTTCCCCAATCAGTCGACTGCAACAAGAATATTAAAAACATTATCAAAATTAACCCAAAAAACTTATGAAAAAAATATAATAATAAAAAATTTTGCTCATATCTAATTTGTACAATTACAATGAGGTAAACTTGTCAGGTGAAGCACCTGAAGATACATCATGATTTGTGCTCTGGGCCAGAGCCTTCTTCGTACGGTCAATGTCTCGCTGTGACAAAAATTAAATATAAAACATTAGTGAAATGAAACCAATAGACTTACGAAAAAAACATAAGAATAAAATGGTATATTGGAGTCATTAATTGGAGGTTGGGTAAAATGGTACATAGTACGTACCACCCCCATAGTAATTGTGTTTGTAACTAAGCGATTCAAATTGTAATCAATTAGAAACTCTTTCCCTGCAGTTATTGATTTTATTGCACATACAAATACACGGTTTCCCTCGCGCGCCTCGAATATGCAATTGGGTTGCTTATTTGTTGACCCAAGTCATGTATTGTTTATAAACCCTACAATATTCCTTGATGCTTTTGGCCTTCCATCAATGTACATAGCCACTCCTTTATTTTGATCTTTATCTTTTAGTTGTATATAATTTGCTGACAGTGCATACCTACGCATACTTCGTGTATATCGAACCATTTGCATCCAATCTTTGTAATTGTAATAGGGTCTGACATACTCCATCAATTCAATAACTTTTTCATAACATACCTTTATGCCGTCCATGGAAAATAGGCCCAAACCATGTAATGACGATGGTGCTATGCGATATATCCTCTTGTTGACACAAAAATCAGTGTTTATTGGAGGAAGTTCCTTGGGTACCCATTGTTTCCGTAGATGTTTGTACCTCAAGGGCACCTCGACATCACCTATGCTCTCATTATCATAAGAACATGACTCCCCTTCAGCAAGAAAAAATTCTATGCGTTTACGGAATTTTCTTCTAATCTTTTGACCTCTAGTTGATCTCCCTCTTTTAGACATACTACATGTCTTGTTTTCGTCTTCTCTTCCTGAATTTCGCCGAGGAAGGCGATCTGACAAATACCTATTTGCGGTACCGACTATAAGGATGTCGATGAAGTTATTTCATGGTGATGTGATCCCCAAGGTGACATTATGATTAATCTATCATTTCATCGCTAGAATTTCATAGGTTGCAAGGTGTAATCAAGTCTTTGATAGATTGCAAGCTATTGTTACTACCATCCAAATGTGTCCATCACAAATCAAACTACTAATGTTTTAACCCCAAACTTTGTAACAAGTGTTAAATGTGACTATGGTCCACTAATTACACAACCAAGGCCTCAAATGTATTCCCTAATTGTAATCAAAGGACTTTTTCTCTTCATTCAAGTAAATAAACTTGAAGGGAAACACCACCAAGTGGTTTATTGGACACCTACATGACTAAAAATAGAAGCAAATTAACATTTAATTTCCATATGTCCAAGTGGTTAATGGGGAGGGAGTGTGTACTAGGCCTCGTTGTTTATCATAAGTTTACGCTTACAATAATTTTTTTTAAGTCATATTAAATCTTCCTATGTCTAATCACAGGGAGATTTTGTATGTTTTGAAGGTAGGATGATCATTGAGTTATTTCTCCAAAGACTAGCCTTTCTCCTTGGTATCTAGGTACACATAGCAGCGGTCTTCTCTTATACAGTTGGAAATGATTTAAAGAACTTAGCTAGGAATTATTCATTTAACCTAAGGTTTGCTCATAATGCCATCATTGTAAAAGTATGATCAAATTCTTCTATTATGAAGAATTGGTCTATGTGCTCTAGTATCACTATAAATGTTTGTAATGATAAAATGACTAAAATCATTAGGTAGGAGAGAATCAACTTTGATTTCTTCAAAGATTATATTCCTCTATTCATAATTTTAAGGGTTTTGTGTGGAGGAGGTTATCACTACCAAGAAGGGAGGAGACCTTTCCTTGTATTCTTTTATAATTTTCATTATTCTTATTTATTTTACACCTACATTTACAAATACACATACATATGCATTTACTATTTTCATTTATTTTTCATGTAGTTTAATAGTTTGACCACTTCATATTATATGTGTTGAAGACTTTTAGAATTTCAATTACATTAATTTATGGATATGTATCTATAACACTACAAACCATATGCCTTTGCATTTACACTTGCATTTAGAAATACACATTTATATACATAGATATAGATTTATTTAATGATATGTTGCATTTATTGTTCTAGGAGAGCATCCAATAATTGTATTTACATTTACACTTAAAAATACATATATACATACATACATACATACATACATACATACATACATACATACATACATATATATATATATATACATGTGTGTGTGTGTCTATATCATTTGTATTCAGTGTTCAAAAACAACCCATTAGGTCTCAGCATATTGATAAAATTCATAAAATCGATCTCCATACATGTTTTGTTGGAAACTTAGGCTTTAACCTCTCATTTCAATACGCTTTTTCACAAAACTATTGAGAAATACCAGCTATACCTCTTTTTTATTTCTCATCCTATCACTTCTATTCATGGCATCCTAATAATTACAACAACAAAAGATTCATGGGGCCTCTACACAAGCTACACATCACAAAATGTAAGAGCCCCTTTATATCATGTTTGGACTACAAAACCCTGAAAAATAGGGTAACTCAAATTATGATTTGTTGGTGAGTTGTAAAGAAAAAATCATTAACACCAGCTCATTCTTTGAGTCTTTTGAAAGAGAAGCAAATCAGTGGTAGTTAAGTACAAACCTTATAGTGTCAAGGTGAATGAGGTGATCAATTTTGATTGGCCAATTGATGAAGAGTACCATAAATGGGTAAATGTATATTTAATTGAGGAAGAGTGAAAAAGAGTGGGCTGCTAATGATTGACAAATCAACTGTTGCAGTTATAACAGATTCTAGTTTTGTTTTTTGGTGATAGTCTAGGTGCAAAATTATTGAAGTTTTTTGTTGTTGCGTCAACCATTCTCAGCAGGAACGATGAACAAGAAGATTTTTTGGGGAGATTGCTGTTGTAACAAATTTTTGGAATATCACAAGGCGGTCCAATTGGCTGGTGACACATGTGCTTTCTGGCCCAATGCTTGTTTGCTCCTCCTTTTTCTATAAGAAGGATTTCAAGGCCAGAAGTAAGGGTTAGCAAGTTAGATATTTTTGGTCGAGTCTAGATGAAGTTGCAGAGCAAATTGTAAATTTTGATGGTTTTTGGGAAAATGCAATTTAGGTTTTGAGTCATTCTATAGTAGGTTTTGAATTCATGGGGATTTGATGTTTCATGACAATACTGGCATTTGAATTGATATGATTAATTCAAACTCATGTCTCTCCATTGTACAAGCATATCTGAATTTTGAATAAAATGATCAAGGGTTGTTTCGTTCATCTCATTGTTGTGGTGTGTATGATTCTTGTTTTAGGTTTAATTCAAGGAATTAATGAAAATTTCGAATAGGATCAGAGGTGGATATGTTCTATATAAGCTATTTTATTTTTTCTGTCTTATCTTATACCATTTTACGAGAATGGGGGTGCCAATGTACGAGAAGATCTTTGGAAACTAGGCATGAAAATTGAAGGTTAAAGAGAATGGGGGTGCCAAACTTACAATACTCATTTCCTCTTGGTCGTCAATTTTCCTTGAGTGCCCTCAACCTCATCCTCGGCATTGGTATTGACCTTGTTTTCACTCCTCCAAACTCTTTCTCGACGCTGATATTGACCTTGTTTTCATTCCTCCAAACTCTTCATCGGCGTTGGTATTGACCTTGTTTTAACTCCAAACTCTTCCTCAACGCTAGCATTGACCTTGTTTTCACTACTCCAAACTCTTCCTCGACGTTGGCATTGACCTTGTTTTCACTACTCCAAACTCTTCCTCGGTGCTGGTATTGACCTTTCACTTCTCCATTTTGATGAGCTACAACATGGTTTTGTTAGGTTTTACAGTATGTTAATTAAGTTAAAAAATTTGGCACCATTTAGCTAGGTTTTAATATTCTACAATATAGTTAAGTATATATTAGCTATATTTTACATAATAAATAATATAATTATTTAACTTATTATAATTATATATTATATTCTTTAACAAAATTATTAAATACGTATAAAATTATTATACTTAATAATAAGTATATTTTTATATAATACAGAATATAATTAATATAATATATATTCAATATAATAGTAATATATAGTAATATGAGAGAGAAACTAAATTTTGATTGGTTGTTTCATGTCAAAAATCTAAGGATGGCATGTGTCCTTGGGGAGTTATGCTCAAGGTAGAATTCCATTTGATTAAAGATATGATAATTCTCCTTTAAGACCTCTTCAATGTACCCATTCCACACTTAAGGAGACAGATAAATATAGAGAAGAAAATATAGAGAGAGAGGGAGATAATGACACGCATACAAATAGAAATGGAGACAAAGAGATAAAGAGGGTAGAGAGATAAAGAGATAATGATGAATAGATAGAGATATAGGGAGGAGGATTGATATATCTCTCCCTCTCACTCTCTATATCTCTATATCTCCCACTATCTATGTCACTCCCTCCTCTTCCCCCCTCTATCTATTGAGCTATCTCTCCCTCTCCCCCCTTTCTCTCTCTCATTCACTCCATCTCCTACTCTATATCTCTATCTCTATTTCTCTTTTTTATCTCCCTCTCACTCCTCTCTCTATCTCTTTCTATCTACATCCCTTTCTCTT